>JXSR01S000669.1:93431-103989 GCA_000969725.1 Ophiothrix spiculata | reverse complement strand
TTGGTATACCTATTTTCTATTTCTTTTGTATTTTCATAACAGCCTCATCCCCAGGGTTGCATACTTTCTTTTGCCTCTCAAGAGAAAACAAGAAGTTAGCCAAGGTTAAAATTTCACACTATGCACCTTTAAGCAGTGTGGTACAATTAAAATAGTTAAGCTTTTTTCCCCATCATCCAATTCATAAATTTCACCTTTACCCCACACATGTCGGCAATTTTTTAGTGTTACAGGAACAGCATATACTACAAACTTGCCACTGATTGTTTACTCAAAAACAAAGAAATGTTGAAATTAGGGACAAAAGTATCCCTCTTGGAATTTATGGTTATCAGTAACCTAAAATTCAAGTTGGCCGAGTTGTATAAACTCCTTTTTTTTAAAAGAATTATATTTATAAATGTTGATTTCTGACTTATAAAGTGTGTTTACACTATTCAGCAGGTACAAATTAAAGATTCTGTATACTTTTTCCAATTTTTGAAAATCATGGCAATCCTTTCAACCCAGCATTCTATCAAATGTCATTAATAACCAACTAGTTTCTAAAAATGTATCCAAATCATGCTAAATGCTGTAAGAATGAGCATTTGGGCTTGACAAGTTTATGTTCCAGATACGATACAAAAGATAAGATATTTTTTCAATTCCTTAATGTAGGGAACTTGGAGCAACATGGTTTCAAGACAGTGGGTTATTATTCTAATGGTTTGGTTACAAAATATCCTTGCAAATGGCTATGAATGCTCTACAATTCTCTAATTAGCCACAGCAATATGAGAAAATAGGTTTGTATACTGTTAAGGTTCATAGCCCACATTTCAAGAACATCATGTGAAATAGAATCATATCATCTAAATATTTCTAAAGTGTAAGCCTTCAAATAAAATGGCACCACTACTCTTTGAGCTTCTTGTTGGTCTACTTAACCACCAATCATCAGGCAAAATATACATTAGAATGTAATATATACATTCTGTGGTGTAAAAATATATTTCTATCTTTTTTTGTTTTTTTGACCAGGAGGTTTAAGTATTGCAGAAAATATTTTTATAACCTACATACTTTCAATCATGGATTCTCTAAACTTAGAGAATCTATGTTTCAATCATTTGTCCAATCAAACTGTCATTGGTATAAATTTTTAAATTAGTCATTTTATTTGAAACATAAAAGTAGCAAAGTATTTTTGAATGCATCTATAGGCACATGAAAAAGTTAATGTTAACAACAGATGTGATGTGATGACTCTTTGACACCCAATGATACTGTAGCCAAGTTGACTGTGCCATTTCCCCTTATATGGGCTGGGTGACTGAGGAGGCATCAGGTTTAGTGGAGTTCATCTCTATATCCATTGAACCTTCCCAATAGAATGGGTTTATGATCTATATATGTGATGACTCACCCTGAAAACTGATGAAAATAGGTAGCAAAAAATAAAGAAAATAATAAAAATTTACAGCAGATTTTCTGTTGTAAAATTTGATCGCCTTGATCACCTTGATCAATTTCAACAAGTAAGGTGTCATTTTAAAGCTTAGAAAATGTTATAGCAAGATAAAATGATGAAATCAAAATTGATATCATCTTCAAAGTCCCCCCTTTCGGGGTGAACCATCATATATATTCAAGAGAAAAAAAGGCAATTTCTTGGATGCGTGATGCTGTGATACGGAAGTGAGAAAAACAATTTGATGAGATGGGATGTAAACCATTTTCAAGATGAGCTGAGAATGACTGATGGTTTGTTGTAGTAAACCAATGAGAGAAGCGGGATGCTGTCTGTTGCAGTGTTACTATCAGCGTTTTTCTATTGAACTTATGGTATCATTTACTCCAGTTAACAGGGCTTCCGGATAATAGCGCGCGGTGAGAGACGTTTTTCTATTGCAATGCAATACCGATGAAATATCCGACATTTGCACCAGGAAAATAATATAATTGACTTTGCAATTTGAATAAAATAAATTTAAAAGGCATCTAGTAAATATCGGTAGCCATATCATGGTGTATTAAAATAATTTTATTAATTTTGTAGGCTTACATATAGCATATGTCTATGACGCAACATGTCTTATCCTCTTAACTATTGTATAGACCTAGTAATTCATTAACGATTCTATTTAATATAGGCGGCCTATGTTTATGTACCTGTTAATGTTATAGTTTATGCAGTGAATAGAAGGTCTATAGGGCCTACTGCACGTTGCTAGTGACTTGCCATAGCATTTCACTAAATACAACTGCTGGTCATCTCCTATCTTAACTGGCTTGCGCATTGAGGCGGAAGGGTGCAGTTTTCCATTGCAGGCTCACCGGTATTTCACCTGTGAAAATCCTACTTTTTGGAGGATAATTACAAGTGAAATCTTCACCCCCACTCTCGGGCAAATGCCAGAGAAGGTGATTTTCTATTGGGCCTTTTTAATCCCTTTTCCGGTATTTAACCGGTTAATGACTCCAATAGAAAAACGCTATATGTTTGCTATCTTGTTCCTGTGGAATAACTTGCAGGATGAATTGCATATGGATGGATACTCAAGATTAAAGTGGTACTTATATCCTAACCACAATCCCCCAGTTAATTTGACCTGTGGTCAATTTTGTTTTATTTCATATTTAAATAGAGCATGGTCCCGCCTTAAAATGTTTCAGGTTCTTATGTCACAAAGAAGTGGAGTTCCGAGTCTTTGTTCAAGCATGACGGGGTCAGAATATGAGAATCTTGCCTTGGAAGTTTTCATTTTGTGTACACTCCCAGTTCAAATACCTCTATGTTAATTTTCAAAAATTTAGGAGTTTTAATGAATGATGATATTTTGCAAATAGTTAAAGTAAAGTATGAATATTTCAAATATTGAAAATCTTGGTTTTTTTTTCAGAAAACCATTTTACATTCACTTTGCCCTGTTTCTCAGAATGAAAAATGACAACTTTCCTGGAGGTTCATGGTGGATGGTCACATATGTGAACTAACCTATTTCCTCGGAAATAAGAGTGTCAAAAATGGGAGGTTTCCACTGGGGCTTGAACCCGGGACCTCTCTCATCCCAGTCCCATTGGAGGCACTGCATAGGCAGCGATTTGGTCCCCATATATGACGTATTTGGTCTTAGGCGATTTTGGTGATTTGCTCTTATTACCTTTTGTAACCTTTGGGAGCTGTAGGGTTATATGTGTGACGTCATCTGGTCAGTTACTAATGCTAACCTTCGACCTACCTTTTGTTCTAAACCTATCTCCTTGGAATTAAGGGTGTCAGAAATGGGTGGTTTCCACCAGGGCTGGAACTCAGGACCTTTCACAACTCAATCCTATGTCCACCTTTACCAAGCCACCCGGCGGGCACTGCATAGGTAGCGATTTGGTCCCCATATAGGACCCCGTCTATGACGTATTTGGACTTAGGCAATTTTGGTGATTTGCTCTTATAACATTTTGTAACCTTTGGGAGCTTAAGGGTTAAAGTTTAAACTAACATCAAATATTGAGGTGGATCATAGACCCGAAATTTCTATTCCATGATTGGATGGGCATGGATTTGAACAAAATCTATTTTGTAAGGAACAATATATTCTGCTTTTGTGTTTTTTAAGGATGAGTTTAATTAATTTTTCAATGTATTGACCCAGATCATGTACATATTTTTTTCTCAATTTCTTCTTTTTTACAGATTACAGTGTGTCAAAAGAAATTTCTAAACCTGATAGAGACAGTCTTGATTTGACAGTTGTAAGGTTAGTGTTACTCTTTTCTTAAAGTATTTTTCTTATCATAAAAATATCTAGTCCATATACATAACCTGTTGACAACAGTGGGGCTCAGAATCCGTAATGTACTGATCCAGAGTCCTTCACCGTTCTTCAAACTTACAGTGCTTGAAAGTTACTGAAATTCTGATTTGGATGAGTTTTTGAAGGAAAAAAAAACCTTTCTCTTTATTAATGGACCAGTGAAACTATTGTATCTGTATTAGGCCAAGAAAAATATTGTTGTGTTGCCCTCAAGTGGAATTTCTGAAGAAAAAAAATCGGTCGGTCTGATTTTTTTTTTCTTCAAATAATTTTTTTAAAAAGCAAAAGATGAAATTTGGGTGCATTTTCCACTATTTTCAAAATATTTTCTCAAAAAACACCCAATCTGGGCAAAATTTGGTGCTTTCCTGACCCTATTTTTTGTTTAAATTTTTGAATAGGGTCGGTCGCTGAGGGCAACACAACAATTTTTTTTGGCCTTATAGCTGCATGCCACATGTGGTATATTCAAAAAACATTTGAGATGGTGGTTATTACCCGCTGTACATAATACTTCATCATAGAGTGACTATTTATTTTCCTAAATCAAGTCATCTTTGGTAGACGCCATGTAGGATCCATTCTAGTGGCTCAGTAAAGCCCAGGCTTAATGCTCCAAATCAAATGTTCAAAATCAGGGGAGATCCCAAGCAGAGCATGAGAGGGGGATGGTCAATATTGTTTCAATATGGTAACACTATGGATAACACCTGCATTGCCCATGTTTAAGCGCATCACCATACTTTTTTGAATTGCAAAACACACATTATGTATATAAGGTAGTTTTTGAAATTTGTTGTTTTAGTAGTTTCCAAGACAAAGTGTGAATATGCCATTATTGGAATTGGGTGCAAGGCTACAACTGATGGATTTTGAAATGTTATTTCAGAACTGACATTTCTGAAAACCCATTTATTTAATTTTGAATGGATATTTGAATATACTCTACACTGGCGTGCCCAGGAGTTTTCCTAGGGGGGGGGGGGGGGGGTGGCGCTAAAGGGGATTTGCCGATTATGAAGGGGGCTGAGTAGTAAAAATCATTAAAAACAGGCTGATTTTACATTATTTTCAGCCCCCAAAGCCACCCCCTGGGCACGCCAATGCTCTAATCTTGACCCAACCCCCTGCGCACTATCGCTACATATCATACAAACTCTACATTGAGATAAGAAACAGTCTCATTGTCTGCGTCTTGCCCCCTTTCCCATTGAACTCTTACATCCCCTGTTATGACTCACTGCACACCAAGATGCCATCTGCTTTTCTAGTCTCCTAAAACACGGGGAGGGGGGGGAGGTTGTCGCCAATGGGTTACTTAGTACGTAGTGGTTAAAGGCATGTGCTGCTGATCCCAATCTGTCCTTTTTATTTGCAAAATTTGTTTCATTTTTATAGCCCTGCTTCTCAAAAGGTTTCAATATTTGTGCCAAATGCAAATTTGAACATTTATTTCACAAAAACTCACAAAAATTACAACTTTTGTTTCAATTTTGAAACAAAATTTTGGAAATTTAGTACATTGATGGTTTCCCTTTCTTAAAAATTTGTATTTGTATGGGTGGTGTATCAAATTTCACAGTGGCAGGTCCCTACCCAAACCAAAATCAAGTACCCCCCCCCCCCCCGGGGCCTAAAACACACGGGGATTGACAGCATTTAGTGAAGATGACACTCAGCATTGTGTAAACCTATTATCACGACACAATGGGGTTTGTCTGGTAATAGCTTGCAGCATCATAATCCTCATTGGTTATTGTATTGTCGATGCAGAATCACGGAACACGCTCAAGTGTGTGTGTATATTTCATTAAAAATTAAGTGTTGAGCGCTCGTATGGAGATGGAACCCCTGGGCGTAAGAGGATTTGTGCATGTGGGGATGGGGATTTTTGTAGGAATCATTAGCGGGAATGTGCCGGTGAATAATCACGTTTTGGTTTTTACATGGGTTAGGTAATTTGCATAGATTTTGTGCCTTGTTATAATAGAGGAATGCCTGCTGGGTAGATTTCTAATTTTACTGTATGATAGCAAGTTTGCAAGCATCATAAATGGCTACTACTTAGTTGGAGGGTTTTTCAGTGCCAAATAAATATGATAGATCTAACGCCAAATAATCAATCATGATTAGGCCATCTAGATTGACTGAGCAGTGAACCCAGAGTGTCATCAGATAAGGCAAAAAAAAAATTGTTTGGTTGTCCTCCACAACTTTATTTGAGCAAGTGCGGGCGGGCGGATTTTTTTTCAAATGTAAGTCAAAGTTATGGCCTCGATAAAGATGCAACTAAGTTTACTGTACCAAAAAATCTCTTTATACAAGTTAAAAAAACAGTATTAAAATGGTAACAAAATGAAAACAATAACTTCAAAAAATATTTTCAAAAAATAAAATTCTCAAAAGAAAAAAATCTTTTTTTGGAAATCAGAAAATTAGACGCGGTATACTTTTGTACAGTAAAAACTTTTTTCCAGTTTGAAAAAAATAGGGGCAGGCAGTCGAGGACAACCAAACAACTTCTTTTTTTTGGGGCCTAAGAGGGCGATGATGCTTTACGTTCACTGCATAGTCTACCACGTGTATCAACAAAAATTGTGCATGGGTTAAAATTGATCTTGACCTTGATAAAAGCACCAAATCATACATTTCTTGTTATTGTAGTAAAGCAGATTGAATAAGCTTTCAAATGCAGAAAAAATGATATAAATCAGATGAAAAATAAAAAAGATATGACCAATTTTGTAAGTACAAAATGTCTCTTTTTCTTCCATTCCAATGGGATTTACACAGTTAAGCAAGATATTACATATCACAATTACGGGTTATGGCGTTATGATCTGAAAGAGACGTACTCACAAAAACGTTCATATCTTTTTTATTTTCCATCCGATTTCTATCATTTTTTCTGCATTTGAAAACTTATAAAATTTGCTTTACTTCATTAACAAGAAATGTATGAATCGGTGCTTTTATCAAGGTCAAAATTAGTTTTAATCCGTGCACAATTTTTTTTGATACACATGGTATATGTAGATGGACTTTGGGCAAAGCCCAACTTGAGACCACCACAGATTGATGGACTAATCAGTCTCAGAATTATTGATAAGTAGAACTGACCTGATTCTTTTTTTAATGAAGTGGCATTGTACAATTGAGCTTAGGCTTTGGAGAACTATTAGGCCACAACTTTGGTTTAAATTTTTTAATCTAAAGTATAAATGATACATGTAGGCATGTCAAATTACTGTTTAACTGCAAAACATTTAATGCAAAACATTTAACTCTTGGCAAAAATGTAGCAAAATATCTCTAATAAGGCAACGTTCCTGCAGGTTTGCTATTCTAAGAATACCTTATATTTTGTAATCATAATTTAGCCTCAAGACTACAATTTGCAGGAATGCACAATTATTTCGAATTCCTCTACTGTTGTTTTGTTTTGTTTTGTTTGGACTTGTTATTAGTGTACTTTTCGGGATATGAAGGTAAATGTACTTGTTTGTGTAATATCAATCTAAATGAAATACTGCTATGTTTTCTTGAAACAGACTTTCAACTGAAAATATTTTGTTAATTTTGATAATTAAAAAATTCAAATTTGACATACGAGAGAGTACAATATATTGCATGTGTGATTTTAAAAGGAATCTATGGGGTAAAATACATCCAAAAGCAAATGTCAACTGAATGTGTTTCGTAAGATAAATGGCAAACCAAAATGCATGTTAGTGGGGCCAAGTAAAATTAATAATTTGTTTCCGGTAACATGCTTTGAAAACATGGAAAAGGAAGGAAGGGAACAATTTTTATTTCACCAAAAAATGTTATTCTTTCAAACAGGGTAAATTTTAAGGTAGTTGAGGGGCAAGGCAATTTTCAAAGGGCAATTGAAAAATGCCTTCTATTTTAAGCATTTTGCAAGGGCATCTCGGCAACTTCAGCTAATCAGAAAGGGCATCAAGGCACCTTGTCATTGTAAAAGGGCATCAAGGCAAGTACAAGTAAAATAAGGGAAATTTAAAAGAAATGAAAAAAGGTACCACTTTATTAATAAAACACCATAATGAATCTTTATTCTACAACTTTTTGTTGATATAATGACCTATTTTATATTTACAATATAACAACATTATTAGGCCTGGGAGTTACGGCTAATTGCATAACCATTTAAACGAATAAAAAACACACACGAAATGAATCGTTTAACCGTCATGTGTAGGATATATAACTGTTGAATTTTGCACCTGTAATAAACTACGTTTCCTGGCGAATTTGTATACAATTTATGACTTACAAAAATAACATGTGGTCAAAATATTGTCTTCAAACCCCGTTTATTAAATATATTAAGTCATATAATCAACACAACTTTGTTTCACTGGCGAATATTTTACTGCCCTGTTCGTGTAAACAATGTGATATCTACGCTCAGGGCGGCGCCATTGAACATCCAAATAATCCACAGGATATCCCGCCTTTACATTGATGGCACCGGTTCTCTGAACGGAAAAACAAAAATAACCGCGGCGACTTTAACATGTTTAACTAGATTTGTTCGCAATTTTGTGGCAACAAATGGTGAATTAAAGTATTGTAAACATGCAAGGCGTTTAATTAAACATTTTGGATTAAATTTTTGGAATGTTTCCTTACAAAAAACATCATGGGTTCACATGATTTGTCTCCAAATTGTTCTTTTTTTTTCTTCTTTTTTTTTTGAAGAAAAGGGCACTACTGCAACCATATAAAAGGGCACGGCATGTGTGCCGTCGGTACTTTTGTGTTTTTCTGGGCATCGCGGCAACAGCGTGGGGCACCGACGGCATTTACCTTGCTTTCAAAATATTGGGATGGAAGGAATGGAAAATATTTTATTTTATCCAAAAATTATATTGCTCTCCAGAGGTCAAGTTAGCGTGATGTGTCGACAGATGCTTTGCTAGCTATACAAGACAAGACAAGACAAGACAAAACATCAGATATATATGTGCTTTCCAACAACTTTTTTGGATCAAAGACATGACTAGCTCTATTGAAAACAATAATTACTAGTTAGTATTAGAAAACTGTGTAGATTTTCAGGATATTTGATTAGATGAAAGATGATGGGTGGACATCATCAGTTCTCAAAATAATTCCTGTAAGGAGGCCATCTCTCAACATGTATTGAGGAAAAACTGGGGCGGTGAAGAAATATTTTATTTTTTCAGAAAAGTGATAAAATTTGCATTTTTTGGATGCTTTTTTGGGGAAGGAAGGGTTACTGGAAACAAACATATTATTTTACTTGGCCTGATAAGAGGAATGATTCCATATGAAGGAGTGAAATGATACTGGTAAATATATAAAGTCATACAACACATTTTACAAGTGATATGTAGAGCATAAAAATCAATGTATCGTTATGACTTAAATGTCAAAATCTGTTAAAATAATATCACACATGCCCTTTGTATCGTTTAAATCGTTAATGTTCTGTTCAGAATACGGTGTGAAACTTAATGAAGAGAAATGTTATGTTAGTTGAAAGCCGACAAGTTTAATGACTTGGAACTAAGTAGACTTAATTGAAGTTGCATATATCTGATAGCGATATAATGTGAAAAAAAAAATTATATTTAGGATCAAGTCGTAGAGTCATTGAGTTCTACGTTTTTACACTATTATACATCAAGACTCTGTTACATGATCCATAGCATATCCCTTGTGTGCTACAACAGTGTGAACTGGTGGTTTTGTAAAATAGACTAGCAATGATTGATTAGGATTAATTAAGACAAAATCACTGCATATTGATATATTTTGTACATGAATCGTTCATGATTTTTGGTATTATTTTTGACTAATTTTGTTGCTACCACATGGACAAACCTTGAATATAAGTGTATGAATATTCAGCAAGATTAGGTATGTTGTTATGAATATGATCTATAGACCAATTTATTTCTCAGTATGGTCATACTGTAGTTAAAGGTTCTTCAACGGTATGTGTGTCTTTTTTTATTTTGGTCGCTCACCTCACACACACCGTTGAAGCAACGAACGACGATTTACGAGGAGCAACGTAAATAGATAGCGAGCGAAGCAAAAATGATTCGCTCCCAAAATCTCTTTTACCAGTCATCACTTGCTACGGTCAACCAAGTGAATTTACGCGAATGTCCCGTCTGTTACAGTCATAAATGTTATATAACGAGACTAATTTGTTACGTGAATGAAATTGTCGGTAAATTGACAAGCAAATTTAGTCCCGCTGATTAACACGGGGAGAGAAAAGATCCTCAATTTCCAAAAAATGCATAAAGTTTTAGCGGAATTTAAATTATTGATGTGAAAATTAAGGAAACAAAGATTAGGTGCAGACCAATTTGGGAGTGAGTATCAATATTTTAAGGGGACATTTTTGGCGCTCCTCGGTTTTGTATAGCTCAATGTGCAAACTTAGTATAGGGGAGAATTCGTAAATGATAAAAGACTTTCCCGATAAAAGAGAATGTCTTCTACCCGGTCTTACTAAGTTTGCTGCAAACTAGTCATACTGGTTTATGGACCGGTCACATTACAATGTTACATAGATACAGAGATCTGGATATCAGGTGCAGATCTCAGAGATACTCATTGATCTGGATCTGCACTCCGTGTAGATACCCCTATATTATTATTACAATATTACATAGATACAGAGATCTGGATTTCAGGTGTGGATCTCAGAGATGCACATTGATCTGGATCTGCACTCCTTGTAGATAGCCCTATAT
>JXSR01S000669.1:56687-67217 GCA_000969725.1 Ophiothrix spiculata | reverse complement strand
CGATGCGGCTGGATGAAGCCGCATTAGGCTACTGCATCGAGCAGGGCGGCTGGATCGAGTAGCCTACTGGATCGAGCCGTTCTCCCTAACTGCTAATGGCAAATAGATTGTCTTGTCAATCCAGGGTGAGGGCTGTATAAACACAAATGAAATAGCTGCTGTATGAAGAAAAGGTGCTGCTAAAATATCTCATCTGAACAAAGGAATCTCTTAGGGGCGCTACATTAGATTTCCAGGGGAGCAGGAAGTTTTTTGGGAAAAAAATCCCCCTCCACATGCAGAAGAAAAAAAAATCCCCCCTGAACATGGAATAAGCAGAAAAAACAGTAATTTCCAGAAAAAAAATCGCTCCCGAATGGGGCGCAAAAAAAAAAAATCACCCCCGAACCCAACTTCCTGCTCCCCCTTGGAAATCTAATGGTGTGCCCCTTACTATTCAGCTACAATGCATGAGAGACAATACTGTCAGCTTAACTTTCTCCAAGTCAATTTTCTTTTGAAATGAATTAAAATGTGAAATGGTTCTATAGAATAGGCTGTAATTATCTCTCAATATTGAATGTAAATGGATTTTAGAATCCCACTTTTTTATGAAAGCTTGGAGGAAAAGGCATTTACTTTATACCCATCTCATTTTCCGTTTTTGTAATCTACACAATATACCGTTTGACAAAACATGATTGCATGTACCTTTGATAGATGCTACTCCTCTGGGAACAAAGTTCACTAACCTACATGCCCTGAAGAACTTGGTACTTGGCATTGTGCACTTAACAGTGTAACATAACTCATCCCTGGGGTCACAATCAGATATAATTCAAGTTCACATAATTGAATGTGCACTTGAGAGTTGTTGGTCCCCCAGGGGAATGAGGCTATTATATATATTGGGTGCATGTAATTTGTATGGAATAAGGTCAGGGATGATGTACAAGGATGCGAAATCATGACATGATTTGGAAGAAGTTGAAGAAGAAGAAAAAATCTGTAATGGAATGTTGTACATCCGAAAGCTGCTTTATACATTTTTTTGTATCATTCATAGCAAATCTAAAAAAAAAAAATTGTCACTTTGGCCACATAATAAGCTGTTTCTCGTCCGAAGGTTTCTCAAAATGTGAGGAGGGAGGTAGGTGGTGTTTTTTTTAAGGTTGGGGAGAGCCTGGGCGATCCAGGTTTTTACCCTTAGTAGATGTTGACTGCACTTTCAGTTGCTGTCTTTTAACTCTATGTGATATGGATAAATGTTGGTTTGATGTCAGTTTCAACATTAGAAACATCAAAAACTTAAAAAATCCTTTTAAAAGGAAAGTGGGGTCTTGTATTTGAACAATTTAGCTCAATTTTTAACATCTTTTCAGCATTTTTGCAAAAAAAGAAAGAAAAAAATGGTGCGGCACCAAAAAGTGAGGAGGGAGGGGATGAGGAACAACTTTATTTTTTTATGCGGCCTTATTCATTTAAAAAAATTGTCACTTACTTTTGGCATTTGTATCACAGGCAAATTTGAGGCAAATTAAACAACAGCTACCAGTTTCCGGTTTTGCCTTTCATCACTACATAATCATATTCTTCTAGTACATGTAGCAATTACATAGGCCTACATTGTCAGTGACATAAGCAAGGGAATATAGCTAAAGCGAATTAGATGGAATTCAGCCTTTTGCATTCGGAATAAGGCATGCTATGAAAATAAAATCCAATAAGATTTTACATCCGTTCTGATATTGAGATCAAGTGAAAAAGAAACATGATTGTGTATTGCAAAAAATGTTACATTTATTTGGATCAACAAATTTGCACATTTAAACAGCTCTTTTTTGCATTGGGTATAAGGCATGTTAGGAAACTAGTGCTATATTTAGTAACTCAGAAGTTGATATAGATAGGTCCTACTTAGAATCAAAGTTAGCGTTGCATCACTAAATGCAGCAGCTTTCTATACCCAGAAGATCTCAGATTAACCCCAGTAGTTTGTAAACCAGTTAAGTCTCTGGGCATTCCATCACATGACCAACTAATGACAGGTAAGTAATGGAAAGATTCACTGTGTAACAGCAATTTACTCACAAAATGGTTTGGATTTGATGCACTGAGAAATAAATTGCAAATTGATATATATCTAAATCCCAGGGGGGGGGGGGGGGGGGGTCTTCAAAAAAATTCTATGGGGATGCTCAAAGTAGACTTCCGAATTTTGACCATCTCTATACCTCAAAAAGCGTGACCCATCTCTATGCCAATTTTCTAGAAAAAGCACCCAATTTAGGGCAAATTGGGTGCTTTTTTGGCAAAATTTCCCAAAATATACCAAAATTACGAAAATGCACCCCAAAACCTTTGAGCATCCCCAAATACCATTTGTCAGTAAGAATCCCCCAGGATCTAAATACAGAGTTACTCTGGTATTCCCATGTGGCAGCTTTGTATATCCGGGATGGGAACCCAGATTTGAGTTGTATAGGAGTGTTGCTGGGGCCTCACAACCTCTACCCATTTTAAGGTTGATTTTGGCCAAAAGATAATTTTTTCCCTTGAAAAAGAGGCTTATTTTTTTTAAAGAATTTGCCATTTTCAGGGGTCAGTCAGAAAGGTTGACTCGTGTTTTGGTAAAAATCAGGAACTTAATTAAAAGGTTTTCATGTAAAAAGTGACCCATTAGAGTTGGCACATCCCCATTCAGCCAAATATGTGAGCATAAAAACACCTGGGATTCAAGATTAACCTTGATAGTTTGAGTTAGGTTAAAACACAGAGCTTCTACTTAAGTAGCATTTTATCATGTGAATAGCCAATGGCAGACGTAAGGCTGCATAAAAAAAATCAAGTTGTTTCTCGTCCCCTCCCTCCTCACTTTTTGGTGCCGATGTTAAAAATTGAGCCAAATCGTTAATGTTGAAACTGTCATTAAACCAATATCTATCTATCCATATCACATAGAGTTAAAAGACAGCAACTGAATGTGCAGTCAACATCTACCAAGGGTAAACCTTGATCGACCATACTCTCCCCAACCTAAAAAAAACAACCCACCTCCCTCTCTCCCCACATTTTGAGAAACCTTCAGACGAGAAACAATTATTTTTTTATGTGGCCTAATGATGAATATGGATTCATAACTTAGATTGCAAAAAATCAAAATACAGAGCTGGTTGACTTTGAAACAGCTTGAGCACATTAATTGTGCACACTTAGTAGTCTGTGGAACTAAACGAATGGAAAAAATTAACACATTTCAAATATTAGAAAGCTTACATTTTCAGTGCCATATTCAGCTTAAATGTGCAAATATAGGTCTACAATGTACATTAAAATTTCCATTTGTCACACAAGTACACTGCATTTATCACAAGTCATACAGATGCACTAATATACAAGTATCTTAAAAACAAATATCAACTCTTTAACAAATGATTTATATCATACTGGGATTTGAAATACCATATACTAGTACCCATGAACTTGATACAAAAAAACTCATCCATTTTTGATAATGATAATGTAGGAATTTCATTTCATTGAGTGGTCTGGCATCTATCTTCCCATCCAATTTTTGTATATATGCTGATGAAAAATAAAACCCATCCGTCAAGTTAGCTCATCAAATATGTGATATTGATGTCCTAAAAATGTGGTGATTCAAGTAATGAAATAAACAACAGAAAATACTTCTTAATAGTGGAAGAATTTTTGATAGACTTCGTATTAAATTTTGAAGAGCGATTGGAAGTAAATATTTCAAATGTTAGACCAAACATTTGGATTTGTTTTTCAAAATTGAAATGGAAAGAAATTAAACATGGCTTTTGAAATCTGATCGTTTCTCTCCATTCCTAATGACCACATATATGCTTCAGTAATGGTGAAATTTAAGATGACAAATATGATTAAAACTATGGAGCCGTTCGCTAATAACCGAGACATGAATCTGCAGTCGGTCACGTCCAGGTATTACTCATCCATGTTACTATCATTTTAATGGGTCAAGACACTTCCATATATCAAAGGTTCATGTCACAAAGATGTAACTGTTTTGTTTTTTGACTTTCTGTTACATCCCATGGGAGGGGGGGGGAGACTTTTGGATATGTGGTATATTGAGAGGTAAGGCACCATTTGGTCATTTTTTTTAAATGACAGAACCTTACCTATAGATCTACTTTTCAGACAAAACATCTTTTTCATTTTTGACAGGTTTGGTTTTTCAGAAATGAAGCAAATACCTGGTTAAAAATTGCTGAAATTTCTAAAAAAAACCTCTTATGCATAAAGCATTTATTCTGTTAAAATAGCTTATAGAAATTGGTATTTTTAGTTTCAGTGACACATCCCTGACAAATTAAATCTAAGCCCCCTATCCCACCATCCGGCTTACAGCTTTTTTTCACCCAAACTGGTATAGCTTCATATCATCATGATCATGATTTTGTCAGTCACGTTAGCATCATGTCAATCTCAATCACAGTCTACAAGGCAGAAGTTCAGCACAGTTCATTAAATACATGATTCTCCTTGAAACAATGAGTGCTACTCTTGAGGTATCCCATCATACCCAACTACATAGGTCCCCATTAGCATCATGTCAATCTCAATTACAATCTACAAGGCAAAGTTCCGCACAGTTCTTTGAATCTTACTTTACATGAACGATACTTCTTGACATGATGGGTGCTACTTTTGAGACATCACATCATACCCAAATACATAGGTCCCCATTATCACCCTGTCAATCTCAATCATAATCTACAAGGCAAAGTTCTGCACAGTTCATTAAATACTACTTTATATGATACTCCTTGACACGATGAGTGCCACTCTTCAGACATCATCATACCCACATGAATAGATGCTCATCAAGTTCTTGTCATTCTAAATCACAATCTACAAGGCAAAGTTCCACACAGTTCATTGAATCCTACTTTACTTGATACTTCTTGACATAAGTGTCACATCATACCCAAATACATTGGCACACATTAGCATGCCATCTTGTTTTAATATCAAACTTTGTCATGATAGATTGTAATAAAGCAAGCTACTTATTTCGTCCATCATATGTCATGTCTAATTAGTAAAATATTTTGTTGCAAAACAATGAAGATGACAAAACATATGAATCTAAATAACACAAGATAAGGAATGGTACATTCCTGGCATAATAGTAAAAGTTGATGATAGCAAAGAATCACAGAATAGAGACCCCGGGGGGTACTCAAGTTTGGTTTTGGTAGGGGTGTGCCGCTGGGAAATTTGAAGTACCACCCATGCATATACCAATTTTCAAGAAAAAGGGACCCATCCATTCCCCAAATTTTGAGTCAAAAGTTATGCAAAAATTTGAATTTTCTCCGAAAATTTACTCTAATTTGGCGCAAATTTCTTGATTTTTGTTTGAAATGTAGAAAAAAATCTGAAATTTGCGCCAAATTTGAATAACAGACCCATCAAAATACCACATTTTGCAAAGAAAAAGAACCCATTTGTATACCAGACAGCCTGATTTTGCTACCCAAGTTTGCGGCACATCCCCATGATCACTTTTGTACTAAGTACCCCCCCCCCCCCCCGGGATAGAGACATGAGATGATCATATTTCAACAAGAGAAACTGATAACACGGCACATGAGTATTTTAAAGGAATCTCCCGCATGCATTACATCTTCTTGGCTCCGGGCACAATTTACATTCATAATGCCCTCAGAGGGACAGATAGAAATTTGCCTCATCATGAGTTTGAGTAAAAACATGAACATAAATATGGAACTCCTGAAATTACATACAGTGATATTGTTTTTTGATTGTTCTGATGAAATTAACTCGAAATTGAGAGTGAACCAACAAAATGTCATATTTACATATCAGGATAAAAACCCTGGGACACTCAATTTTGAAAGTGGTAGGTTTGTCAGGCGCTTTGCCCCAAAATTGGGGGTCTGCTTTTCTGTAAAAAATGGACATTTGAAACAGATTTTGGGGGTCTAGTGAACTGAAATATTGGCCAAAAATAATAGCCTTCTGAGCTGCAAATTTTTGCATTTCCTGCGCAATTTTTGCAGAACTGAATCATGCTGAAAATGGGGGCCTAGTGAGCGGCCTGACAACGGGGGTCGACATAGGTATCCTGCTCACATATGTGAGTGCCCCCCTCCTGGATAAAAACATACACCTAAAGCATTTTTGCAGTGAAAGTTCAATCTTATATTATGATTATGACATATTTATGAAATGAAACAAGCTGGTATTTATGCCTAAAATTCCTGCAGAAGTGTTGTGCATTTCAAATCAAATGTTCACCTTTCAATACCAAACATAGGTAAAGATATTTTAACCGATTTGTCAAAGTATACATTGAGCTTGAGAGATTTCCATTTTTATTAGCCTATTCTGACTGCGTTTCAGCTTAAAAGATAAAAGTACAGATCACTGAAGTGAGAATCGACTAAAATCGCGTAAAACAATAAACGATAGAGACGGTAGAAAGCGGCCTGCAAACTCGAGCTGACATGCTCCATTTTGTGAGCCCTGTTTTAGCACATAATCAATCAGCCCAATGCAATATGTTCAGCGCGTAATCAATCCACTTCATATCATGTGACTACTAACTCAGTTTTTAAATAAAGGGACTGGCCAGGATTACATTCAGTTATGACATTCAAAATAAGTATGTTGACAAACTGAGAAAATTTATAGAAAATCAAGAAGGTCATTTAGATGAAATCAAAATTTTCTGTCGTTTGTTGAAAATCAGAACTCAAAATGATTGCAAAAATGGCATCCATGATTCATCAAGACTATAACCTAGAACTAGTATCGTTCCCCTGGCTAAGGGATGTTGGACACTGAGTGGATTTCGGACAAGGCTAAACAGGGCTACTATAACCATACACTTGTCTAACATACAGATTTGTATGGAAAGAGTCATGATGCATCACATGACCGTGACCCTACTCTTCCCTCGTTCCAATTGTTTCGTTCCTTGTTCCGCTACAATAAAATTTTCCTATGATTTATAGCTTACTTTAATAATGGGAATAAGTGCTTCTAACTGCGTCCCTGCTAAGACCATGTGGTGCACAATTGGGGCAGGAAAATTGGCATAACACATTTGTGCGAGAATTATGCTTTTTCCTGCTTATTTTTTTCCAATTTTCAACCTCAGCTAGGAGTGATTTGACGCAAGCACCCCTTAAACTTTTTGTCAAAATTGTTCTTATTGATGCAAACTCAAAAACTTTAGGCCTTAAGACCCTGTCACACATCACCCTATATATAGAGCCCAAACGTACGAATAACGTACAAAGTTCCACACACTGAACGTGTGCCAAATGGACCACCACAGTATGGAGAACGTAGTAGTAGCGTAGTAGTTGGATTAAGTATGATAGGTGTACGTTTGGCTCTGTACGGTAATGTGTGACAGAGCCTTAAATGATTTGCTTAACCCAATTGACTCAAATGTTCTAGACAAATAAAAAAGTCTGAAAAAGCACCAAAATTAAGTGATTTCAGTGGTCCATTGAAAAAACAAGCTGGCATGGAATTGGGATTCATTTTCCTTATAATAAAGGCCGACCTACCTACCCTATTTTTTCTATGCCACGCCAATCAAACAATAATTTTTTTAGACCTTATTATAGAACACACTGGCTAGCACCTTTAAGCTAAAGTGACTAGAATACATACGCAGCTAAAGCTGGCGGATCAGAAGTGACACCAATCAATCTCGTCAGCGGCAAAGATTCTAACATGCGCTGACAATGTGCCGACAGTATCCAAATACTACACCCTGCATTCCTCTGCCTTCGAGCCACAAAATGAAACATGAAATTCTATGATCGGCTTTCTTCCTTCATTCTAAACATGCCATGCATTTTAAATAAAACCGAGAGGGAAATTTGTGACATGCTTTGCTTTTCAAAAATTGATAACTTGTATTCTTTCTGATTTTTTGATTTCTATAAGAATGTTTTCTTCCAGAAACTAGGACTGCAGTTCATTCCTATATTATTTACTACAAATGGAAACGGTGAATTATTTTTGTAGCTCGTTTATTTTCAATGCTCGTTCAGAGCTTTGTTAAAATGTAACACAAATAGTCAGCAAAATTTAATCTTATCGGTCTATACAATAGCATTAATTTTGATTCATAATATCTTTGAAATAAAACAATGATAATAATGATGATCAAAGAGATAATTAAATATACTAGAAACATTTTGGATGATTTATAAACAGTAACCCTTACCCTGCTTAAAAATGTGCAAAATAATGAAATAAAAAGTCCATGGGAAAAAATGTACCAAAATAGTAAATTTGTAATTTTCTTAATCGACATATTGACTCGTTTAGATCTAACGACAACAAAAAGTAATACGTAGCCCAGAAACAAAATGCCTGGCATATGATGCGAGACGGAAGGCCCGGCGATGACTCACGGGGTAAATTCACCTCGGCTAACCACATAGATCATCAGAAGTATGTTTAATTGATTTGCGACATTTTCTCCTTTGCATCTAATATTAGCGCACCTGACTTCCTGGAAAATCTGTCAAATTATTGCTTGGCAAGGAAAGGCTGTGTGTATCCAAAATGGCAAATATTTGCTTTATTTTCATATCAAATGTTTAGTTACTTCCCACCTTTTGTGGTCTATATTGCATTTCATTATTAAAGGAACATTGGGGCAAGTTTAGCATCATCCCCCTAAAAAAAATGTGGAGAGTTTTACATTTTATTGTTTTACATGGCTAGATCATGGAAATGACTAGTGCATTCAAAATAAAAAGCATAATTATATTTCTTTCCAAATACATATATATGTGAATTGCGATGACTCATCTCGAAACGGGGGACTTTGTGACAGAACACTTTTCAAGAAACAGGTGAAAATAGGCAGCAAAAATAAAGGAAATAAAAAGAATTTTCAGCAGATTTTCTGTTGTAAAATTTGATTGCCTTGGTCAATTTCAACGAGTAAGGTGTCATTTTAAAGCTTAGAAAATGATAAAATCAAAATTGATATCATCTGCAAAGTCCTCCTTTTCGGGGTGAGCCATCACATATCATGTGTGAGCATATAATACTGACACATTTGTGGGTCGCCGTGGCAAAAGTATGTACCGGTACTTGTTTCCCCTACATGTAGCTCATTGTAGCATAATGGCTTATTCAGAGTCTGTTGATCGATCGCGCAGTCTTAGTTTTACATAAAGACTGCGCATCGATGGCCATCGATCAATGGATATCGACAGACTCTGAATAAACCATAACTGATGTATACTAGTTGTATACATCAGATACGCTACAATGAGCAACATGTAACAGCTGACAAGTGCATGCTTTTGCCACTGCAGCCCACATTTAACCAAAATCTATAATTTAACCGAAAAAAACCCCAAATGTTAAGGTAGTCAATAAATAAGCCAAAAGCCTGCCAAGTTCTCCGCTCTTATTCAGAGAAAACTATTTCAAGAAATCAGGCTCACCTTCCTTGAAACCACAATTCTATTGAATGATAGCCAAAAACTGGAGAGAAAAGAAAGCTGTGCAATGCATTTTGATTTTCCTTATTGTTGTTTATAATTTAAAATGATTTAAAAAAAAATATTATAATCATGCAAACATTATAGCAGTTTTCACCCCAATCAAATTATTTTACATACAATTTTTCAAAGAATTATAATTACATTATGTTCAATTTCAGGATTAATATTTAGTTGAAAGTTGGCAATTTAATTAGTATAAATGTTTTGAAATTATGTCAAATAGCATATTGTAACAGTGATAATTAGAGCATAAAATCACTCTTATCATTTTTGTCTTTTCACTCATCATGACTTTAATGTGAATGCTGGTTTTCCACATGGGGTTAGAGCAGTTTTAAAGACAGCAATCTGAACTTTCTCTTTTGACAGATTATCAGTATGTCTTTTATGCTCTTTATGTCATTTCTGTCTTATAAACATTCCACATGGAGATCTCTTTTTTTCTCCATAAAATTACTGATTTTTCAAGCTGTTGTAAGTAAGAAAATATTCTACATGTAGCGAATGTTACTCTCTAAATTCCAGAGATTTTTTAAAATGACAAAGTGTTTATAAGATTTAAAATAATAAGTCCGTCAAAAAGTCTTATTTCAAATAAATCATGTAGATTGAAAAAATAATCGACAATTGACTAAGAAAGCAGTTAATAAAATAAAGTGATGAGAGACTTACGTTTTAATATAAAAGACTTACTTTCAAATCCAAAAATGTTTTGTCATTTTAAAAAGTCTCCTTAGATTTAAAAATAAGTCTGTAGAATTTAGAGAGTATGTCAAAGATTGTTCGTCCACAGCACCTTTAATATCAGCACAATGACTCACTTTTCTGTGCATTCACAAATTTTGATGTAAAATTAAATTGTTGCAATGAACTGGAAGAAGAAAAATATTGTCATATTTTGTTTAAATGTATTCAATTTTAGAATAATATCAAGCTACACCCTGCATTTCTCTGCCTTCGAGCCACAAAATGAAACATGAAATTC
>JXSR01S000669.1:20136-38953 GCA_000969725.1 Ophiothrix spiculata | reverse complement strand
CACTTGACCTCTTTCTTTGAACAGAAGGAAGTGCATCTTAAGAAAACTTGACATCAACAATAAATTGTCATGATACTGTCAGAAGCTAGATTTGATTTTATATGTCAGAGCGGAGGATGTGAGCAGATAATTGGTAAATGAAGCTAAAGCCAACAATTTCTCTGGCTCATTCATAAAATCTGGGTTGATATGGCATAGTGTTGGCCTGGTGACCTCATGTGAGTTTGCAGCAATATCAGGATGACAATTTCTGAAATGGGTGAGAAATTTGGGTGCGCTTGATTAGAGAGTTTGAAATTGGTGAGTTATAAGGACTATTCGAGTAGTCTCAAGAACTGATGCGAGTCTGCAGCAATATCTGGATGACAATATCTGCAGTAGTTGAGAAATTTTGCTGTGCTTGGTTACAGAGCTTGAATTTGATAAGTTATTGGCACCACTATGGTAGCATGTAGTAACACTTTGTGAATTTACGGCTTAGTATAACATTTCATGAGGAAAAAATGCCAACATTTACCAGAAATAATGCAAAATTTCATGTTTTGTCTTGAAACACATTTGTTGGTGAAATATGACTTATTAATATTCACTTTCCCATAGCATGACCTATGATATTTATTTTGTTGTGATAATTTTTTTCTATTTGAAGCATCTAGGCTGGTCTGTTATAAGTGGAATACTATAACCAATATGTAAAAATTGGAAATTTGACCCAAAGTGGAGATTCAGTGGTCAAAATATAGTACAACCTGTAAATTGATTGGTGTTGCGACAATATTTGGATGTCAATTTTCATAAGTGAGAAATCTGATGCGTTCAATTTGTTAAATTGGAAATGGTTAGGTGTGAGGTGCTCACAGAATTTATAGTGATAAACTTGAGTTGGGTCTGTAATACAGGAGTTGGGTTTTGTAATGACAACTGATGGCAGATCTTCTTGGTTAGAATCAGTAACAAAATTAAATTGACTAAACATGGATTTTTTGTCATTTCCTTATCAAGCAAGTTATGTTTAATAATAATAATAATACTGTTAAAGAAAAACAAAAGTAAGCCAACTTAATGTGGGGAGGATAACAACATAAACATAATGTCTAGAAAAAATAAATAATGAAAAGAAACGGAAAAAATAAAATAAAATAAATAACTTTGAGGCCTACTATATGCACAAACATAACAAACTCACCAAATGGCAATTAACAAGAAACGGATAATCTACAAAAGAGACGATTAATAAATGACTGCACAAGCTTTCAGAAAGTATACTTTCCTTCATCTGGTTCACAGGAACATATAGACAAGAAAAATATACAAATAAAACTACAACAACATTATCAAAATATATCTCCACAGATAGTAAAATACACAACTCATCTCAAATAATTCATAAGGCTAAATATTGTAGATTCATAAATTTTTTTTTTGAAGATGTAGATTTTGAATGCATCTGCATTGCATCAATTTATTAGTAGTACTGGTTAATAGGCATGTTTTCAATTTTGATTTAAAATTGCTCCAAGATGCTGTATTTGTAACATGTATTTTAGTCTCTCCAGTTTATAAGTCCCAAACATAGTTTTATTATCCACACTTGGACTACGTTTAATTTAGACATCAATACTGCCTATGACTGGCCTGTGTCGAGGGGCAATAATTACTTCCAGCTACTTTCAATGTGCTGAATTTTTGGAGGTGCAAACGGGTGCAAACTTTCACAAAAGTTGAGTAATATGTATCATGAGAATTAAAGTAAATGCATCAAAATATTGAAGTAGATTTAACTTTAAAAACTAACACACCTACACGATTGACTAAATAACTGATTTCATAGTGTGATTTATTTGCTTTAGGTAGCTCTTCCCCTCCCATAGGTTTAATTACACAGCGCATCCATGTGTAAAGTTTCTTGATTTATCCACTATTTGAGTGACGGGGCAACGAAACGTGGCCATCAATTCGCTAAACATATATCTCTGCTTGAATACTAGGCGCCCACAGCAAATTGACATCGCAGACTGCTTAATACAATAAAGCAGTTTAATTTCACAGTGCTCGCTAAAATCAGCAATTTTACACTACCCTGCATCTTCAAATTGGAGTCACTATCTTAAAGGTATACACTGAATTCAGCAGTATTTGAAAATTGAGAGAATTCCTGGTTAAAAAATAGCAGTGAAATGTCACAGGTTCGTTGAACTTGTGAGGTTTTTTATTACACAATACAAACATGAAAACCGAAAGGCGATTGCAAGTTTTAATTTGTTTTATTTGCAGTTACTTCCACATTCCTAGCTTATGATAGGAAAAGGAACTGATTATTAAGTTCAGAATTTCAAAGTCAAGCTAGTAGCATTTATCAGTTTCAAAAGATGTGTGACATAATTATTTCTTTCCACATACATGTAAATACAATGTGTACACAATTATAGACATTATGGCACATTAACTTAATGTAAACATTGTGGAAGAGAGCAAGAAAATAAACCAAAGGACTGTCAGGTTCTTGTCTCCAGTATAGAATAATATGAGAATAATAAATATAAAAATACATGTAGGCTTGTCTTCCTCCCAAACCACAATTCGATAGCCAAAGAGTGGAGTGGGAAGAAGGTATGGCAAAGAGTGTTGTCATTTTGCAATTTGAATTCAAATAACCCATTACTGATTCCATTCACTGGAGTTAATATAAGCCACTTGAGAGTTTGCAGTCCATGACAATTCTTTTTTATTTATATGAGCAAGAGCAAAAGGCCCTGGTACTTTGCTTTTGATTTTCCTCATTGAAGACAATCCCATACTTTGATTGACAGGTCTCTTTTGTGCACTAAGATTAATTTGATACTTCTTTTTGTCAATATGCCGTGAACGTAGTAACATCATACTTATGTACTCTTTTTTTTTGTACATTTCAGATCTTGTTTTGGGATTCAGGTTCTCCAGTAAGCGTAAGTATATTTTAAACTTTCTCCTCCTCAGTTCCCATCATGCACTATTCCAGAGAGCACACAGTAGCACAACACAAGTTGTTTTTGCACAAGTCTCATTTTAACCCCCTTTGGAGGGAACAGGAGTTAGGGGCACACCATTAGATTTCCAGGGAGAACAAGAAGTTTTTTTGAGAAAAAAAAATTCCACCTCCACAGGCAGAAGAAAAAATTCCACCTGAACATGGGATAGGCAGAAAAACAGTAATTTCCAGGAAAAAAATTCAACCCGAACCCAACTTCCTGCTCCCCCCTGGAAAATCTAATGATGCGTCCTTTACTGTACAAATTTTTGTGAGAATTTAGCACCCCGATTTTGCTTACTGTTCAGATGATGTAGGTCGTTGACTTAAATGGCTCAAAAGCAGATTTTAAAACTTACCTAATAAAGTGGTCCACAACACAAAATTCCCAGGCACTACTACTGTAAAAGTCGTATATGTGTACCGCCGCGGCAAAAGGGTCCAGTTGTCGACTCCTACATGTTGCTCATTGTAGCATATCTGATGTATACAAATACCATACATTAGATATGCTACAAGGAGCAACATGTACGAGCCGACAACTGGACCCTTTTGCCGCGGCGGTACACATATTTCTTTACGTTTATTTTCACACTTAATTTACCTTGCGCGAAAAATAAATGCTGCTCGAAAAATGGAATGTATTTATCGCCGCTCCATAAAAAATTCATGAGCCTGAAAATTAAAACGCTCAAAAATTATTCAAAGTTATGTGTGCGAAAATTACTGAGTGCGAAATTATTCACATTGACTAGAACATGCTTGGTTAAGTTCTAGATTTAGGGTTCAGAAATGAGAACATTTGAAGCTATTTTGGTTTGCCTAGTTGGGAAACATGATCAAAATGTAATCTGTCCCTTGAGGCATTGCACTGGAGGGTTAAGCTTACAGAGCTTATGATAAGCTGGTTAGTACCATCTTTAAAGATATGATAAGTGGTATGGTGAGAACAAAATTTTGAAGACACTTTAGATAGCGATTAGGGTATATCTAGTCATATTTTAAAAGTTGAGTATAAATTTTTGGTGATGTTTGGTTTTGTTTCCCAAAAGAAGTACGGTAATATTGTTTGATGGATTTCATTGATAACCAGTGCCGTACGAAGCGGGGGGGCTAGGGGGGGCACTCGCCCCCCCCTGGCTCGAAAAATCGGGACACTGGCGGGACAAAAATTAAAATATCGGGACGATATTTTACTACTTATACCGTCCCGATATTACTGTCCCGCAAATTTTTAGTCAAAATAAGCCAATTTTAGCACAAATATAAAGGTTTTATATTGATTTTTTGCTGAAAATAGCAAAATTTTCGATGGTACTACATCGGGACGAAACATGAATTTCGGGACGGTAAATGTGTTTGCCCCCCTTGGCTTACATACCTTCGTAAGGCCCTGTTGATAACCCTCATTGTTTCCTTGACTAAAGCTGTGATTGTTCCATGGTTTGGAAGTCAAATTAACTCATTGGTCCCTTGTGCTAAAGCTCTTCCTTAAGGCACTACAAACACACCTTTCTTCCATGTTTTGGGATTTAATCCAAATATTTGATGTGATTTGGTTAATTAAAATGTCTTGGTAACGTGGATAGAGCGGTTACTGTTAAAACATTAGAGAGGATGTTGGTTGTCTATTAAACAATATATATAGATGTAGGGCAGATGTTGGTGTTATCTTGTGAATGTGGTATATGCTCAGGAAACCCAAAAGGAAATCATTTTGATAATATTACATGTAAACTCATAAAAGCCTTATACTTTAGGCCTTGAAGGTAACTTAGTAACTTTAAGGATTGGAAACCCAAAACTCCTATTGTGATCAAATATGCTTATATCCGGAACTTAAACACACTCAAAATTTAAGGCCTGAAATCACCAAACTTTCTGACCTCAAGAAGAAGTTGTGGCCAGAAATACCCACTGCCAGAGTATAATTGAAGGATTCTGAAGGGCACCCCATTTCAAGACAATTTTGAAAGAGAACACTATTTTTGAAAGGGCACGCTATTTTAGTAGGCAATTACATGTTAAAGAATAGCATTAAGCTTTATTAAATCCCAAAAGTACTTTCAAAAGTACTATTTAGGGCTTTCATCAATCTGGTTAAAGCTATTTGAAATCATGTGATCAGGTTTTATCCAATCAACTCTGTTAAATTTATTAATGCGGTATATAAAATTAAATTTGTGCATGTGAACACTTTTGACGTAGAAGGTTAATAATCTGACATTGGGTTATAGGACATCACCTTGATTGCAGTTAGAGTGAGTAATTGAAATTGATGCCTTGAGCCACGTAAATAGTGTGGAAAGGTTGCCGGTGAAATGAGTCGGCTTGCGATGTCACCTCAACAGTGAAAAGGTGAGAAGTTCTCACTTTTACAAAAATGCTTAAGTCAAAAAGTATAGTGATGGCTAGCATAAATAATGTTAGGGTTTAGTGATTGTGTTAGGTTAGACTTAAATGTTTCTCTGAATCTGAAGTATGTATATCTAACGATTGGCTATGCAAATGCATTCAGGAGAGTGTCCTATTTTAAAACCCCTGAAATGAGCAAGCATTATAGTGTACATTTTGTTCCATCTCAACTTGGAAAATGTTGAAATCCTGGTGTGAAATAAACTAGATCTTCAAAATACAACAGAAAGGCACTCTTGACATATGTGGGCTCACCCCGAAAGGGGGGACTTTGCAGATGACATCAATTTTGATTTTATCATTTTATCTGTTACAGCATTTTCTAAGCTTTAAAATGACATCTTACTTGTTGAAATTGATCCAGGCGACCAAATTTTACAACAGAAAATCTGCTGGAAATTCTTATTATTTTCTTTATTTTTCGCTGCCTATTTTTTTCATCAGTTTCTCAAAAAGTGTTCTGTCGCAAAGTCCCCCTTTTCGGGGTGAGTCATCACATATATGAATTACCTTTGAGCATGGGCTACATACCAGATCGCTGGTATGTTGGTACTGCATGTTGAGTAGGCAGCTGAAATTACTTGTAACAGATTAAGTAACCTTTGGCCTTAATCAATGATAATGAATAACAAGTTAAATGGTATCTTTTATTTCTTGGCCCTACTGCTGAGATGGTTAAACTTGACCTGCTTACCTTACAAGATAGGTTACAAACTATGCAAATGGTTTTTGTAGGAGTTCTTTATACACGTTGGTCTAGATACACTGCCACTCGAAAGTAATTCCGCACAAAACCTTTATACAGCCATATTTCAAAAGGCGTTTATCCTATTTCCATCATATTTGACAGAGTCTACATTGTATAGTTAGCGAACTAACTTATCCGGAATCGCGTTCATTGCATTTGAAAATATGGCATGTAATACATTTTACTACTTTTGTCTGAACATATAAAATTTGAGTTTATATACATTTCTGCGCATTTGTTTTAAAACTTTTAACTTGAAAATATTCTATCCTGTTACCAGGTTATAATAAGATTAATATATAAGATTCGATGTCGCTTAATATAGAAAATGAGGTTTTTGAACGTTTTTAATCAGTGTGCGGAAATACTTTAGAGCGGGAGTGTACTAATCATTTATATGCTCTGGTATCTGGTAAAAATGTTCATAACGTAGGCCATTGTATGTGAAAATCTTTCAAAGCATTTCAATGTGAGCTAGATTCTTAACAGAGTCAACCTGTTCCATTATAATGTTTCCTAACAGCTTCCCAAATACACTTGGGTCAATGCAATAAAGATGAAATCATACAGGAATCAGGAACGCAAAGAATGCTTTGCTATGCCCCCCCCCCCTCCTCTAATAGTAGATAAAGAGAGAAAGCAGGAAAATATGAACATATGAGTTTATATTCATAAGATAATAACTTGTTTGAAATATTAATTTGTAGGTCTTAAAAAACTGCAAATCTTATGGCTGCATATTTCATGGTGGCAAGTTGAAAATGATTGGTAACCTTTGTTTTGAATATCTTGAAAAGTAAATATTGTAGTCCTAAACATACAAGGGAAATTAATTAAAACTGGAGTTGATAAGCTTGTACCCATCAACAGAATCCAGTAATCGATGTTTCTTAACTATATTGTTACTCAACATTGTCTTAAAATGGTTTGCAATTACACTGCTGAATACTATCTTGCCGTAAGTCTTTTTGCTTAATAAAACACCATGCTACAAGGAGATGTTGTAGGGTCGTTTTGCTTTAGCCAGATACGGAATCTTTAAATAGCCATTCATTGCAAAAGTCCATTTTCCACAAACTTTTTAACACACATTAAGATTTGGTATCGTTTGTGGTATGTTCATTACCTATATCAAAATATTTAAGATTCATTTGTAACAACAACAAATGCTGTGCTTTGTAGCTATAGAGTTAAATACAATTTTCCATTGTTGCAAAAATCAGAAATTAAATAAAGAAATGTGGATGCTTTGTGTCAGGAAATTTTATAGGGCCAAAAAAGTTGTTGTGTTGCCCTAAGTGACCGACTCTAATCAATTTTTTTTTTTTAAATTTGCGCGGGGAACGTACCCAATCTTGCTCAGATTTGTTTTTTGTTTTTTTGAGAAAGAATATTGAGAAAATAGTTGAAAATTCAGCCAAATTTGACACTTTAAGTGCTTTAAAAAATGTTATTTTCTGACCGGCCGACTCAATTTTTTCAGAAATTCCACTTGAGGACAGCATAGTAATTATTGGTTTAAGCTAACATCTGTGTGAGGACTATAAGATTCTGTTCTCGTGTCTTTCGCAGTACATGCATCGCAGTAATATTCTTCCAGTTCAATTGAAAATCTAAGTAATTAGAAAGACAGAACTAATTATCAGGGTCCAAGATTTCTCATCAATTCTGTGTCCCTGCCCTTATCAATCACACATCCATCTTAAATCCTTACCTTCTCGCATTGATCATTTTCTTGTGGTCAGTAATGCAATCTTTTACTAAGTTATCATTAGCTATTAATGAATGAGAACGGACAAGAAGATTATGACCATACAAATGGCAATGCACATGTTTTAAGTAGAGGGTTACAGAAGGACAGTGACACTAAGAAAATAAAGCCATGTTGTGAATGTCGTAGATGGAGTAAGCTTACAATCGAGGCTTTTAGATGAAGTAAGCTTACAATTGAGGCCTTTCCAAATCATTAAAAATCAACAAAATAGGTAAAATCGGTAAACAAAACATGGGCATGTTGTCTAAGTTGCAATCAATATCCCCTACTTGTAACAACAGTCTCACACTCTGCCAATCCAGCGTTATTCAAAATGTACAATCTTGATTGACTACGTCTACGATATTGAAGGGAAAAACAGGACCCTTGGGCCAAAATAAAGCTTTCTGAAATGTAATCAGTGAGCAACCAATAATAGAGTCAATAACACTGGCGCAAGTTTGTAAGAGGGGCAAAGAAATGTTTGGTGAAACTCAAATCGGCATCATCCTGCCACCTCAAAACACTTATTGATTTGTTACTTTGATTACAATCCAAACATTTCGCTAGCTATCACTAAACTTCATAGCTGGAGGGCGCTTATCGACAGCATCCCTTATTCATGAATGAATGCGTTTGTGTGTGACCTCCATTTACTGTGGCATTCACCCATCGTTTCCAACAAAAGCAATATTGGATACTTGTGTATATTGGAAAATGGCCGTGATTAAATTCTCCTCGTTTTTATTAGATTGCCCATGGTATCACTTAGTGTTTACAAAAAGACCAAGGCTCCATGGGTTTGCTTTGCAACATGTGCAATCCATCATCTTTTCAAGGGACAAATAGAAAGAAGAAATGTCTTTAAAAAAGACAGCTCAGAGTAACCCATCCCAACCAAAAAAATAAGTAGAAAATAATGATTTTTTCTTGTGCTTTGAAACAAATAAGCTTATCTTTTGGATTGCAATATTGATCTTGAACGATTAATTCAAAATTATGTCAAGCAATTTCAGTTTATTCTTTTGTATTTTGTTCACATGTAATGCATATTTGTGATTAACGAATCACTATATGATATTATAATCAACAAGTCCAAATACATCATAGACCCCAGTTAGCTATGACCACAAAATCGCAGCCATGGCAGGCAGCGCCTGCTCAGTGGCTTGACAAAGTGATAGATGGATCGGGAAGTGGGAGGTTGCGGGTTCAAATCCAGGTGAAAATCCTAACCCTAATACCACTGAATCTCACAATATCCCATTCAACAAAGTTAAGAAATTCGCCTAAGTCCAAAAACATCATAGACCCCAGTTAGCTATACTTACCTTATTTTGCACATAGAAATAAGAAACCTCAAAAGGACATATTAAGACATAAACCAATAAAATGTTGCTGATTCTTAAGAAAGAAATTCATATTTTTCAGGAAATTTAAAAAAAAATACTGCCAATCTTTTAGCATTGTCTCAACAAATCGAGAATTCTTTACAAAAGCCAGTTTAACTTTATGTTCTCAAAATTACATTCATATATAATTGTAATAAAAGTCTCAGAACTATTGACTAAAAAGCCAACTAATGTATCAGTGAGATAAAATATTCCATATGTTTGACAGTCGCTTTACTTACAACGTACTGACTCAAAGTAAAATTAAAGCGGCATTGGACAAAATTTTGAAATTTTGTTTGTGGATGAGTTACACTTCCTATGTTAGAAAATAACAGTCAATTACCAGATACCGGGAAAATTTAGATCAAAACCTTCAAAAAAGTCAAAAATTTGAATTTTATTTTATTTGTTGATTTTGAGTATGAGGCTATTCTCTAAACATATTTATTGATGCTATACAATGAGAAAGAGCCCGGGATTTGTTAGTAAAACATTCCTTTCACATCATAGATTGCAGAAAAATTAAAAGAAATTTTAAATTTTCATTAGATCTCCTGAAAAGGCCAATTCTAGACATTGAACTATAGAGGGCAGTATTTATCGTTGTCGACAACAATAATTAAAAATAAAAGAATGTTGAAATATTTTGATATATAGGGTTTGAATTTGACAATGAAACTTTGCATGCTGTCATTATTACCACTAATGCTTCAAATTGTGTAAAAATCTCAAAATGTTTGGGGAAAAGTTTGGGGATGATGCTGAACTTGTCCAATGCCCCTTTAATACCTTCCTATAGATAAGATAGAAGTGAACTGATTATCTTCTGTAGATAAATGCAATCAATAAAATGTTGCATCGTTGTATATGTCCAATCAGAAATGATATTGTTTAAGATTATTTTTTCTGCCTAAACCATGAACTTCAAACACTTCTACATTGCTAAAATGGAATTACATCTGAAATGTAAGATTTCAAATAGTTTAAATTTCCACTTAGTTTAGTGCAAAAGATTTAGCACTTTACATACTGGTCATGAATTCAATCAAAAGTATCCATTTCAAAAACACCTTTTACGTTTGCAACCTAAATACAAATGTAATGAAAGCATTTACAAAATATCGCAAAATAACAGACCCACTGACCTACTTAGGTATGTATACAAAAGTAATCGGCCTGATTTGAAACCTGGGATATAATGAAACTTGCCAAATACAAAGACGTAGATCATCTAAAACCCTTTCAATTTACCTAGAATTCAACTCCAAACACAGAAAATTAAGTCTATTACTTTTTCAAACATTGATGGATTGATTGACATAGCTTTGGTGAGTCCATACTCTTTAGAGGTAGGTATTCTGATCTTGTGAAAAATTTAACGTAAACTTTTTCTGTATTTTAATGAAGGGTCCTCACCTACGTAAAGAATTTGTAAAGTTTCATTTGTGTACCTTGAGCTATGGGCAAAAATGTGTCTGATAGTGAGCCATATAAACGTATAGGATATTAAATTTTGTTAACAAAATATTCCAGTATTTCAGCACTCTTTTTAACATGTCTCTTCATTGAAACATAGTATGGTCGTAAAAAATTACAGGGGTTATGAAAAAAATATTTGCTTTCATCTGGTATCAAAATCTCCAAATTGATTTTTTAAGTAAAAGTGAACCACATTTAAAGCTTTTAGCATTTAGCATTATTAAATGTATGTAGCATTAGTATATGACAAGGTTCAAAATCTGACCCCGATTTCACTGCCAAAAGTGTGAACAAATTATTTAGGGGTGAAAATATAATCAAGAAATATTGAAATATATCATTTCTTAGGTAAAACTGTCTGTAGTTTCTGATTATGTAACCTAGAATCTCATATCTCTTACCATTTATTCAGAAATTTATGTTTTTTGACACTTTTCGGTGACAAAATATTTTACCAACCATGGCATATTGCCCTGTACACCTAAAATACATGGGGATATGAATGTTTTAGATTATGTTTTGTATAATTTGTATTGTAATACTTGAAATACAACCATTTTCAATCAAATCAGTTACATCGTTTGCTTGTACTGGTCACTCAAAATCAACGTTTCGTGTGACAAAAGTAGGCTGAAAAAACAGTGTTTTTCCGTAAAATCGGACAAAAAATCAACATAAAATCTGATAGGAAGGTTCCACAGACTTCATTTACCCCTCATTTTATGTGAAAATTAATTGTCGTTAAGGTTATAACATTTTAAAATACATTTACTTCTTTTAAAGTGTAAAAAAAAATCATATATGCTACCCCTACCCCTTAATTTTTCAAAATGTGAAAAAATTATGGGCATTTGATAATTTTTTTTTTTATTTCAAGCCCTATGGACATGAAAATCAAAAGGAGTATGCTCAAGACTGTTACCCATGAGGCTATTATATTTATTTTTGCTTGAGATGCTTAATAAAAAATGGATTTGTCCATTTTTGGCACATTTTCGACAATCTCGGCCCTGTATTAGTCAATGGGGAAAATTTCAAGTTCAAGACTGTGCATTTTTGACTTCATATTTGAATTCTACGCAAAAAATTAGCCTAGAAACATGTGTCACTCTATATTTTAAGCATCTTTATTTTTTCAAATTTTGGCAGTCAAATCGGGGTCAAATCTCGAACCTTGTCATATGTTTTTACATTTTCTTTTTTTAGTAAACAATCAACAATATTAATAAATCTAAAACAATAAAGATGACTGCAATAGGCCACAGAGCTAGCATCTTGAAGCTATTTCATCAGTGATAAATCATCAGGCCTCATCAACATCAACACAATTGAGGAAGGCATCACTTGACCCGTTTCTAGTTTTTTGTCTGGGAGGGAGTTATGTTTGCCATTTAATTTCCTATGTCAGGTGATATGGTATAGAATGGGAACATGGTCTAGTTCTGAAGGGGTCTCATTTGGGTTTTGTGTAGATGTGAGAAGACCTTGTTGCTTCCGTCACACAATTGCCTTCTATGGTAGTCTTTGTATTGGAAGTTAGACCAAAAAAAAAAAATGTTTGTTTGCCCTCCGCTACTGACCCTAAAATGCCAAAAATTTGGGTCGGGCATTTTAGTTTTTTTTTTCTTCAAACATGTAAAATATGAAAACTCAATATTTTTGATGGAAAATGTAAAATTTAGCAGTATAAAGTCACAATCAGTAGTATAAAAAACCGACCGACCGACCCAAAATTTTATTTTTCCACTGGAGGGTAACAAACATTTTATTTTTTTGGCCTTATGTGAATAGATAGTGATGGTGAAATTTTTCTAAATTGAAAGTTAAATGTTGTAATTTTGCATTTTGGACATTTTCATCACTATTTGCATATTAAATTCATATAAAAACACTTTCTCCTTCCTTAGACCTTTGTGGTCTAAGTCAATAAGTTTTTACATATTCACGCAAAACCCAAATGAGACCCCACCAAAACTGGACCATGTTCCCGTTTTATATTGCACTTACCATATCAACAGGAAATTAAATGGCAAACATAACTTCCTCCCAGACAAAAACTAAAAACAGGTCAAGTGATGTCTTCCTCAATTGTGTTGATGTTGATGTGGCCTGACAATTTATCACTAAAGAAAAAACTTCAAGAGGCTGGGTCTGTGGTGTCTTGCACTCATCTTATTGCTTCAGATTTCCTTATTTTGAATAATAGTTTTTTTTTTTATTATTTACTAAAAGAAACAAAATGTATTCTCATGCTAAATATTATTTCCTTCAGGTGAAAAGTATAGGCTATTTGCAATGTAGGTCAATTTAAGATGGATTGGGTCCAATACTTATTAAAATATCCACTTTCTTCAACTTGTCTGGTTGTCAATATGAACTATGCATAATTTCTCCATGATGTCAAGTTGTATTATTATGCAACTCTGATTCATTCTGTCATATGGGTCATGCATAGCAAAGCTATGTAAGTGTAATCAATATGTTTTGAGAGTTGTGGGTTCGATTCTGGTGGGCAGCAGGTGTTGCCCTCATCAGCTCCTTTTGAGCCAGATGTCAAAAGGATACTGGCATTCTTTAATGCTGGGAAGGTATATCAGACTTATGAGGAAAAGTAATTTGTGGCAATCCCCTCACCACATATTTAACAATTGGCCAAATCAATCCTTCAAAAGAGAGATTGGCATTCTAAGGGACGCATCATTAGATTTCCAGAGGGGAGTAGGACATTGAGTTTGGGGTTGAAATTTTTTTTGTGCACAATTCCTAGTTATCAAATTCGGGAGCGAATTTGTTTTCCTGGAAATTACGTTTTTTTGCCTATTCCATATTCAGGTGTTTTTTTTCTTCTGTCTGTGGAGGGGGAATTTTTTTCTTCAAAAAACTTCCTACTCCCCCCAGAAATCTAATGATGCACCCCATCTATGCAAAGACTGTTCCATCTACATTACAACCCAATTTGAACTCCTATGATGGTTAAGAGGCTCACCAAAATTTTGTAAGCAAGCATCAATATTTGACGATGTAAAAGACCCCATATTCTGTGTTGAAGTTAAATTCTATGTAAATTGAAAGGGTATTAGATGATCCAAGTCCTTGCATTTAGCAAGTTTCTTTGTATCACAGGGTTTGAATCAGGTCAGTGACATTTTGTCATGTGAGTGAAGAAAGTCGTATTTGCAATAGCTGCCATTTTTCATAAACTTGCATTTCACACTAGAAATGTTCAGTCTTGACTCTTGAAATGGTTGTTCAGATGACCTGAAGAAATAATTTCAGAGGCCGCTGACATTTTGAAGAATTTTTGGCATTTCAGTGATGGTATTTTAAAAATAAATATAACGCATGGCAACTGTTGCAGATGCAACTCACATGACGATTTGTAGACTACCAATGTAGGTCAGTTGGACTGTATGTTGGAAATTGCTATTATTTCATTTGTACTTTTGGGCTAAAAAGATGTTGTTGAAATGGATACTTTTGATTCCTTGATGATTGTATTATGTCAAATGTTCTGTTGTAAATGTAGGTTTGAGTTCACATGATCCTCCCTCAAAGTTGCATTATGATCCATTATGTGACATGAGAAAGTAGTTTATACACAAAAATATGAGCAAAACTACAATAATTGATCATTTTTTAAAGAAACTTTACATAAAGTTATAGAGGTTAAAAGTGAGTTTGGTAAAAAAAAAGACTGTTCATTTTGAAATGCTGATATCCAGAAACACTTTTTCAAAAGTAGTTGTTGAAACTGACATAACAAATACTTTTACATTGATTAATGTATTAATGGCTGATGGAAGTGGAAAAAAATCTTTCAAGCATTCTCTTGGCGAAGTCAAGCGTGACTAAGACATTTAATTGCCCGCTTGTCACTCAATTACATATACACATTTCATATGACCACTCAACTTGAGCGGTGAAGTGACCTTTACCCAGGCGTAGTCAAATCAAATTTGACCTAAAAATCACGTTTTTCGACCCATTTGTGTTGTTGCCCCTACCCATACGCGAGAGGGTTGATCCCATTCGGAGCTCAATTTTACACTTAACTAGATTACCTATCAGATCTGACTAAAAGCAACATAAGTTTCCCGATAGTTTTCTTATTACCGCCCTGTGAGATATGGCTGAATAAAGTGTTTGTGCGGAAATACTTTAGACCGCGAGTGTATAACCCATCACTAGCTTGTGAGAATGAATGTATTGGGATTTTAGTAAATCATGTCTCATATTTGGTCATGAAGATGAGAACATCTGTTTTGTTTATTTCAAGCAAAAATAGTCAGTGGCATAGCCAGACATTTTCATCAAGGGAGGCAAGGCAGGGCAATTTTTTTTTTGGAGGGGGGGGGGGGGGGGGGCAACCCCGTGGATGAGTAAACACAAAAATGGTACACCCCAATTTTTTTCTATAACTTTTATGTAAAAATTACATTTTTGGTCCTGGTTCTTAAAAAAAGGAGTTAATTGACTACTTTTTTTTCACAAATTTTGCAATGTCACTTCTCAATTTTGCAATTTCAACTGTAAAATATTATGATTTCTTGAAAGCGCGCAAAGCATGCAACATTTTCAAACCTTAGTTTGTCAAAACTACAGAAGGTAGTTATTGAGTGTGAAATGATGGTACTGCAGTGAAAAATTGACCATTTTTATGCATGCTACTAAAAAAGAGTGCAAACTATGTAATTTCAATTTGACCTGTACTTTTCTTGATTTTTTCAGAGGGGGGAGGGCAAGGCTCCTTTCAGGGGGGCAATTGTCCCCCATTCCCCCTTCTGGCTACACCACTGAAAATAGTCCAATTTAATGTTAATTCCTTATAATACAATGACAGAGATGTGCCTTTAAATCTATGCTTTAACATGAAACCAAAAATCCCCCACTGCCCCATTCAATCACAAGTGCCTTCATTGTTTTTGATCCATGGTAACGTGATCTTGTAAAAAAGGAAAACTTAAACTACCTAGTCAATTCATTGTAAACCATTGAGCATATTACTGACTTGTTATCAAGAGAAATCTATCGCTACATGTCAAGCCGGTAGTGGGAAGGGTACGTGTTATAAAGAGAATCATTAACCACCTTTGAAGAAGGGGTCCTTTCGATAATAAAATTAGGTTTTCGTTGGTGAATAACTGCAGAAGTCAAACTAGGGATTTTTTTTTTGGTTACAGTGTAGAAAATTTTTGGTCATTTGGAGTAACATTTGCTTATTGTTGATTTTCTTGAATAAAATCATGAAATTCTTTATCTCATGAAAAACAGTCATATTTGTGACATCAAAAAATATTGCAACAGGGGATTGTTTGTTCAACAAGTGAGGTCTTTTTTGTGGTGCATGGTGTGTAAGTTGGTATTAATATGTGACCCTTCATCACAAACTGCCAGTAAAGTCCCCATTTTCATTCTGTGCTACAGTACAAAATACACACGGAAGTCGTATTGACAAAATTGTGATAAGTGTCACTTTAAAGCTGAAGATTTGTGAAAACAGTTATATTATTGGTAGATTATGTTTTACAAGTCCAATTTGTTACTCACATTTAGACGGTTTCGTCTTCCGACGGAAGACTTCTTCAGTAATGCGCCGACTTGGCCGCTTCACTCCTATGGCTTGATGTTCTTATTCTTAGGGTGCAAAGTTTGTTCTGTAAGCAGCATGTCACGTACATGACTTAATATAAGTAAGTTTCTTCATCAAACGATTGATAACATTGGTCCCCTTGCTTCCTGATCCATATTGATTCCCTGATCCATCTTGTTTGTCTGTCAGAGTCTTAAATCAGCAATTTTGGCTGATTCCCAGTCAATCACATGGTTTTTATCTGCGATATGGTCTGTGACAGCAGATTTGTGTAATTCAGGTTCAATATTCAATAAAACAGATTTGTCCAGTTGCCAACTTTACTTGAGGTTTGTGGTAGATTGTCACATATCGAGTGCCTCCCCTAGATATCAAGTCTCAATGATAATTCGTCATGTGAGTGCAAGAAAGTGTTATCTGCAATAGTTGCCTTACGTCATAAATTTGGATTGCACATTGCATGACCTCCAGTCTTGGGTCAGTGGTTTTTGAAATGGTTCTTCAGGTGACACCGTCACCTGAAGAACCATTTCAAGAACCACTGACATAAGGAACAGGAACATTTTGAGTTATTTTTCACATTCTTGTTACAAGGTGTAAAATAAATATAACTTAGGGCAGCCATTGCAGATACGACTTTTTTGCACTCACATGACAAATTGATATTATTATTATTTCATATTTGTTGTCACTGTGGCAAGGAAACTTGAATAAACTTTCAACTCAATGCATGTTGCTTTGTTGCTTTTGTTAGGTTGTCTTATATACGGCGGTTATCATAATTGATTCCATTGTCGTGTTCAGTCTTACATCTTACCTTGACATTTGCGTTTTTGTGATGCGAAAATTGTTTGCAAGGGTTTATTATAAGATAAGAATATATAGAAAAGGGGGAAAACTTGTTTCGAGATATGCTTTGAATAAATTTGATAATGGCATTTCTCAAGATTATGTTTTGTGCTAAAGCTCCCAAAGGTTACAAGAGGAAATCACCAAAATCGTCCAAATTCGTCATAGACGGGGTCCTATATGGGCACGAAATCGCTGCCCAGGCAGCGCCCTAGTGGGTGGCTTGGTATAGGTGGACATGGGATTGAGATGCGAGAGATCCCTGGTTCAAGCCCCGGTGGAAACCACCAATTTTTGACACCCTTGTTTCTGAGGAGAACGAAAAGGGGTAGGTAGGAGGTTAAGGTTAGTCCAGGGTGATAAGTATAGTGTTCTGCAAAACTTTTATTTAGAAGAATAGGAGGGATGTAGTTTCGGGTTCTATGATCTATTAAATTTTCGTTTGGCCCATTGGATCACGTTACATTGATCCATATATCAATTCTTTTCAAATCCTCCGAACCATATAAAACCCTTTCATGTTCATTATTCTGTTAACAGCTTTTAACAGATTCCAATGATCTTTGCTGTACAAGTAGCCAAGTAAGTTGCCCCACAGTAAATAAATAGGCCTATAAATCAAACTTCACATTAACTGCAATGCATGCAGGGATTGTACTTATTGATGAGAGGATCCTTGTCCTTATCAAATCAAAAATATTCCCTCCCTGTGTCATTATGTAAGAGGTGCCCTGACTTTATAAAAATACTATAGTCGCACCTGTGACCCTCGCCTATGGTATTTTCCACTATCCTAAAGCACTGACTCAATATAGACCACTGATCAATAAATTCAAGTGACTATGCAACGAGGCTGTGGCGTGCAGCGTCACAGCCGAGTCATTCAATCCGATCTGCAGGCCTCCAACACAGACGACTTCCAATTTCTCCTGGGATTCGAACCCTTACCTTTTGCATCCAGATCCAATGTCCAGTTTTGGCAAGCCACTGAGTACGGCTTGCCTCAGCAGCACTTCCGTGCCCGTATATAACCCCATCTATGAGGTATCTGGATTTATGCGAATTGCTTTATTTTTGCTTATTGGATTTTATTAGATAGAGATGGGTTAGGGTTAAAGGACTCTTAGTTGATAAGAATACCTATTCATGATTATGTGTTCTTCAATAAGCAAATTTGGTTCCAAATTAGTGGTCATTGGGCCAAAATGTCCCTTTTCATTGTAATTTTGTGTCTATGGAGAAATGACATTTTTACTTGATGTTCAATAAACACTTTTGAAGTAATATAATGAATTACATAGTGACCAGTCTCTGTACAGGATACAGAAATCAAACATCATAATTGAATGAATATAATGAATTACATTTTGTGTCTATGGAGAAATAACTTCTTTGCTTGATGTTCATATACAACACTTTTGAAGTAATATAATGCATTACATAGTATTGCAATAGACTACAACTTTATTAATACTTGATTTCATAATATTTGCCTTAGGTCGAATTTGGGACGAATACCGAACAACTGAAACTATGCAGCCACAAAACCTAAACCATACTAAGGTTCCCGGGGGGGGGGGGC
>JXSR01S000669.1:0-12712 GCA_000969725.1 Ophiothrix spiculata | reverse complement strand
GGGACTTTGGTTAAGATGGCATTGCAGCCAGGTGAAACATATTTTTTTGAGCATTGCAAAAGTTACAATTGAAGGAAATGTTTCTAAATATGTCCTAGACAAAACTAGCAACATGTGCAGTATAAGCTGTAAAATGTTACTTTCTTTTTCCATCCTCAAAAATTAAAAGGGCAAAATAAAGAAGAAAAATAGACAAGGCAAATAGATGTAATGTATTTGCAAAACATATGCACTTAAGTTGCCCAAATCTTGTTGAAATATTGTATTTTTTTTTTCAGCTTGGGGGTGGGGGACACTTCTCCCTCCTCTCACGCTACCCCTCCAGATTTTGAGGCTTTCCCTGCCACTACCTTTTACAGAATGACGGTCTAAGTGCTTCTTCATGTTTTGATTGTAATTTATTTGAGTGGCATTTGTTGAGCTTACTTTTCAATAAGGCAAAAAAAGTTTGTCTCAAAGCTGACGCGTGCATTTGTAAAACGGGGCGATTTTGGGGAAAAAACAGTAATGCAGAGATTTTTTTATTTCAAGGATTTTTTTAATGTTTTCCAAAAAAAAAAAAAAACCCAGAAAATTTGATGTTTTTCTCACCCAAAATGAATTCATATTTCAACTTCGATATGTCCAAAATCTTGTGTCAAGCTCCTATGATTGTAACTGCAGCTCGTCATCTATTCATCCTTTGCAGAAATTGTGTTACTACACCTTTTACTACAGTAAACTTTAACAGGCTCGCTTGTTTTTATCATAGATCGTGTTGTATGTATTGTGTATTTTGTGAAGAACAACACTCCTGCTTGTTGTTGATTTGCTTGTGTGATCGGATACGATACTCATGACAGTCATGGAGGAGAAAGTAATTTAGAAAAAAAAAAGCATTTTGCATTACTTTTCAAATCACTCATCAGCTTTGAGACAAACCTTTTATGGGGCCTAACTGGTAATTTTTTTGATTCATTCCCGTTTAAAATTGTCTCTCCTGATTCATCAGAATAAATGAAGTTATCATGACAATGAACAAAATAATAAAATTGATAATTAGGTTGACTTCTCTTAAGAAATGTTAAATTTAAGTAGAGTGGAGGTTGATTCTGAAATGAGACTGCTTATATGCCTTAATTGCTACATAGGATTCTACAGTGAATTTCCATCTTGTCAATTAATGCTTAACACAAACTATCATTTTTTTTATTTTCTATGTGCTTGATGATTAATACCAGCTTTCTCATTTTGTTTCTCTACAGGTTGTATTTCACATCGAGAAAAGAGAAAAAGGATCCAAGCAAGTAAATCAACCCTGGTAGTGAAGTGACCTACATCAAGAACGCTGCACCCTTCATTTGCCATCAGTGAGTTGTACCAGAATGCAGAGCCTATAAACGAGAGCCCAATCTCTCGCAGCACCAGTCGCAATGTCATCACGGTTTGTCATCTCTTAAACGATCAGCGAAACAGGATGGGGAAGGGGCGGTTGATGAGAGATTGTGGGTGAATCTTATATTTTGTGTGATTTTTACTTGAACCAACTTTACGTTGTATTAAATGACTGCTGTGTATATTTATAAAGAAAGTATTGTTGTTTATGGAACAGTAGATTTAGCCGAGATGAGGCGGTTAAGGTTATCGTCCATTATACGATGCATCACCCAACCCACAATCAAGAAGACGTTTATCGTTCTAGTGCTACTATGTTTGTTTTCAATATGGATGTTGGCGATACGAATCGCGGGACCACGAAACGCGACGGAAGAGAGTCAATCAAGCGCAAGCAATAATAATAATCAAGTACCACCACGATTTGGTGGGAAAAGGACTATTGAAAGCGCCCCCGTTCATACGAACCATGAGATACCACATGCGACTACCAAACAGCCTGGAGTCAGAGTGGCGCTTTTATTTTTAGAGAACGATGCATCGTCAATCGCTGAAAACATAACGTCGGTGTTGGAAGCCAATCGCATCAAATATAGGACTGCCATCGCCAACCGAGGCGATATCCCAAATCTTGCCTATAAAGGCGTCGGGTTGTATTCAGTCATTATATTTGAGAATTTATTCTCCTACACAAACTTATCCCCACCACAAAAGGACGTCATCGATCAGTACTGTAAATTATACAATATTGGAGTTATAGCTTTCACACCATCACGAGATGATGAGAATGACTATACATCGCAAATTGGCAGTTTTCCTCTATATGTAGATCAACATTTAAGTCTGAAAGATTTAACTTTAAATCCAGCGAGCAATGTGTATCATATTACGAGAACTGAAGCGACTTTTAAAGGTCCATTACCTGGTGAAGATTGGACCGTATTTAGAACTAACCACTCAACTTATCAACCTATAGCACGGGCAAAAACGGGTAGCCATGATATAGTAAATTTAAGTAAAACCATCCCTCCCCCTCTTCACGCCACGGTGGTTCACGACAGAGGGGTGCTGGACGGGATTCAGAGAATATTCTTCGGCAACGACTTTCGATTGTGGTTGCATTATTTGTTGTTCTTGGATAGTATCCATTTTTTGACGGATGGGAAGCTGGGACTACTGAGTTTGGAGCGATATATTCTGATTGATGTGGATGATATCTTTGTGGGATTGCCAGGGATCAGGATGAAACCGGAGGACGTGGAGGTAAGTTATTTGTTTGTTTGTTTATTTAGCCAGGTTGGTACATATGGTACACATAGGTTTTCATGGGAAGGTCATCTGTCATGTTATATTTTGTGTTATATATCATTCGGTCAAATTTGGACTGATCCATTTCATTCGGCTACGCCTCGTGAAATAGAAAAGTCCAAATTCGACTTCATGGTATATTTTGTACTATTGCACTCTCAGGCATTCAATATTTGTATATTATGTCACTCGTAAATTCTCACATTTTATTGGTTTATTACCATTTGATAGTTTTTACCAACCACACCTGTGATTGTAGAAACAATCACTGCGCTGCACTGGAATACGCATGAACCCAGTCGCGCATGAACTCGCGTTTTGTTCCTAAGGTCAACTCAACCAGTGTTGGGAGGACTGTTAAGTTACCAATACTTGAGGTTTAAAAGAATTCATAAATGAGTAACAACTTGATGAGTTACAGAGTAATATAAAACAAATATTAACTGCCTTCAATTTATGTGATAGTAGAAATATCATCACTCAGTAAAAGTTGTATTGTTCTCATTTCACTCTCCGCACCGGGTCATGAAATGGAATGATACATCTAAGAACTGCTTTGATGACTATGTGTAATCATTGCACGACTTGTAAAGGTTTGTATAGACTTTTTGGCACACCGAATATTCAATGCATTAACTATCTGTGTTTTAAATTATTTCCACTTAGACGCTAATGCACCTTAGGATTAGAACAGGGATTTCATGGCATCGTATTTAGAATACTTTTTCATTCGCTACTTAACTACATCGAATGTTCTATCATGAAAAAGTCGTTATTACATTAATTTGCATGAAATTTTATTGAATAATGAATACATATTGCACAAAATTGGCATTGAAAAGTCTATACGAATAAAAAGTCTGAACCAAACCTTAGACTAACCAGTGACCCGCTATTGTGATTCCAAATGTTCAGTCGCATCCTCTCCCCCACCCCCTGATGAACATCGCATCCTCTCCCCCATCCCCTGACCTGTACAAATCAACAGTTGAAGTAACCTGAAGCTCAAAACATCTGACTTGATAAACGAGCAGCCTGATTATAGAAAAACAAGAACCCAAATGTAGGACTGTTGTAAACGGGTCATTTTGTTCTTCAATGTATAACTAATGATTTTCCACTCGCCATTTGAAACTATTTATAAACTCTTCAATAGATCATCTTGTTCTGCAATGTATTACTAATGATGTTGCGCTCGCCATTTGGAACTATTTATAAACCACAGTCTTCAATGAAACACATGTTGCTGGTACTTCAAATACAAGGGTTCTTTAAGGGTGTACAACTTGAATCAGGCACCAACTTGAAGCTGGGTAATGATGAAATCGTTAAGGCAGTGGCGTAACCAGATTTTACAGTCAGGAGTGGTAAACACATTCTTGTCCCGATTTTTTTCTGACACATGTGATATTCCTTTGTAAAATCATTTTGGGTAGGACCATAATCTGTCTGATTCAATTTAAAAACTGACCAGCAAAAAAAAAAAGTTGTGGGACACATTAAACCCCCCCCCCCCCAAAAAAAAAGCAAAAACTGTGGACTTGGAATTTCAGAGTGCTTGCTGATTAAGTTGAAACATCTGTCCATTGACCTGATCCAGTTTACAAGTTATACATTTGTTGCATATTCTTTGAGGTCCTGTTAAATTAGCATGTTGCTGAAAACCTTTCCAGGAGGATCCATATATTTGCATTTAGTGTTGTTGTCTTGGGATATTGTCGTCTTCATGGTAGAGCTTAGGTCGCAAGAAAGGTGACTTTTTAATGTGAAATGCTGGAAGGATGCATCAGGTTATCATATAGTTGGTCTGTTTACCCTGCGAGGCAATACGTAGGAGTTTGTGTACAGATAAAAAAAAAGTGAACAATGTAAACCAAAATCCAAGACAGGAGTTGCATGTACTTATAATGGGCCCTTCACTCTGGGTTTCTGTTTACACTGTATAATAAATTATTGTTTGGCCTATAGGTGGTTTTCAAATAATTGTACCACTTTCCTCGTATGTAAAGGTGGTTTTAGAGTAGCTGTCCCTAAAATCCCATCACAGCAACACAGTGTTGAAGCTTGGTTTGGCAGTTGTTGATTTAAAATGAGTTCACAGTAAGAGGTGGATGTAAATCCAGACAAGCATTTTGTCACAGTTTTTAGTTAATTTCGTGTTTTTTGTAGTAAAGCTATATAAGGCCAAAAAAAAGTTGTATGGTTTTCCTCGACCACCCGCCCCTATTTTTCTAAACTGGAAAAAAGTTTTTACTGTACAAAAGTATACCGCACCTAATTTTCATTTCCAAAGAAAGGTTGTTTTTTTCTTTGAGAATTTTGATTTTTTGAAAATATTTTTAAAGTTGTTGTTTTCATTTTGTTTCCATTTTAATACTGTTTTTAACTTGTATTTGAGATTTTTCGGTACAATAGACTTATTTGCATCTTTTTAGAGGCCATAATGTGGTGTAACTTTGACTTATATTTGAAAAAAAATCCGCCCGCCTGCACTTGCTAAAAAAAGTTGTGGAGGACAACCCAACAGTTTATTTTTTGCCTAATAAATGATACTAGCAGAGAAATTTTAAAATATGTTGTCTAACAGGATACAAAATTGTGATCCATTATGATCCATTACTCAATACCATACAAGTCGATGAAGGGTGAACTCTCTGGCAGCAGTATATTGATGAAATTACATATTTTGCAATAAGGCATATATTTTGGCAGAACCTTTTAAGCCCAAGTCTAGGGTAAAATTCTATAAATTCATTTTTGCCTTGAGACCGTTAGGTTCAAAGTACTTGAAAGACCCATGTTGTCCCCATTACACAACGCATTGTGTGCCCTACAGTCAAACTTAGCATTAAGCTGAAATGGAATTCATGAATGCACTGGTTCCGCTAGCTAGCGCTACCGTGCACTTTAATGGATACAATTTTGCTGGAACTTTTTCACTCATCTCCAGGGGGTGGGGGTGTCCATTTTGGATTGGGTATGGAAAGTCAGCCTAAGATTTTGACTACCATTTAAAAAATATATATATATATATAAACAAAATTGCTACCATCAGCTTTGATTTTTGCTTTGATATCTTTAATTTACATTATCCAGAAAATGTTCACCAAGTAAATTGTTTTGCAAAAGAATTTTTTTATGAATAAAACGTAAACCAGAGGAAATATTAATCAAAAAGGATCATTTAAAAAAATGACTGATTTGTCAAACAGTACTCAATTTTGAGAGGGAAAATAAACCTGGAAGTCAGCACACAATATGAACCCATTAACACTTAAGTGCATAAGGTGTTTTAGAATCCCGTTAGTGCACAAGGAGGGGATCCAAATGGACCCCCCCTAAAAAACATGTTCCCAGTCAAATTTTCCACTGAAATTTTGGCCAGATGTAGACTGTGTCAATACAACTCAGAAACCACACAAAAAAAATGAAAAACGGTAGTTTTCGAAAATAAAATTCCCGCCAAAAATTTGTAAACAGCTTTCCTGATCGAACTTTTTGATAAAATTTGGCTCATAGAAGCAGAGTGGCATGAGTGGATTCATTATTAGGTTCAGATTCAATGTGGTTTAAGAAAGTATCGACCGCTCAGCGCCATATCAAGGCTCTGCTGCTCTTCACTTGGATATCACACATCGCAGTCTATAATTTCTCATACCATACCTTTGCTTCACCCAATAATTAATAACATCCTATAATAGCACCCGATCTTGATAACATATCCATATATCTTCCCAGTAAGTACCCCTCACCCCCAGTGTCCCTATGCCATGTGCAGGCCCTTGCCTATATCCCTGGCCTATTTTGTTGGAATCAAGCAAATATTATGTTGGCCTGGATCTGTTTGTACACATGTTGACGCCAGACAGGTGGTTATTATTCGGAGGACCATGCAAGAAGGTCAATTTTTAAGTGCTTGATGCTTTTTGTCAGAAATGGTATTTTTGGCAAATTGTCTTTTTTATCATTTTTCTTTTAAATTTGTGAGCAAGTTGACGAATTTTTAAGAGTTCTGTTAAAAGTACATTGTTGTATCTGAGATTGAAAATAGTTTAAAACTTGAAGCAAAAAAAATAATAATACTAATGTAAAATATTGTTTATTGTTAAACCACCAGTTCAATTCTCTCCAATTCAAAGCATGAATATAAATTTTTAAAAGTAAGATGCTGCTTTTGAGTTTCCGTCAGTTCTATTTTAGGTCTATCTTTTTAAAGTAAGGTACTGCTTTTGAGCTTCCGTCAGTTCTATTTTAGGTCTATCTTTTTTAATAAATGTTATACTTAAAACGGCCAGCAATGTTCTTCTTTTCACTCAATGAAATTTGGTCCAAGGAAGCAGAGCATAAGTACAAAGACATTGATGAAGTAGAGTATCAAAAAATCATAACCATATTTTTTTCAAAACCGAGAGCAGAATGTTCGTTATGTATAAACTGACTGCACGAAAATTATGGCCTTGTTAATATTATTTATTATGGAAACAAATACCAGTTTGACCTTTAAATTGCAACTTAGAATATCCAAACAAAATAAAAAGCGGCGCACAGTGCGCAACCCTTTTCCTTATGTTTCAGTTTGCATGTTTTATTCAGTGTTATAGCCAGTGGGGTTGTTTCTCCCAGATTATGAGGAAATTCACAACATGTTGTATGTGACACGATCAAGTGAAAACGAGTCACATGTCGATAATTTTCAATTTTCAATTTATATTATATTGTGCATTATAAATTTTACATTTGTGGATCGTCATATCGAAAGGTACCTTAATACCGGCATAGTACATAACGAGATACGGGCCATTGAAGCTAAGCATAGTCAAAACCACGTCCAAGGTCGAATTTCTAATTTCATCACAAAAGTTATCATTGAAGTGTATTCTATCATATTAATCAGGTTCCAACATCCAAAACATAAGAAAAATGTATTAAACACCAAGCTAAAAATCCTCTCTCCATTCAAGATTTACTAAGTTCAAAAACTTTAAACTCGATTTTCTCAGAACTATAGTTTTCCGAATCAGCCCGATGTCTTTTACCAATTTGGGTGTAACTTCGCAACCGAACATCCAATAATCAAAATCAAGGTGTCATTTTAAAGCTTAAAATCTCAGCTTTCAGATGAGACCAAAATATCAATTTTGATTTTTCCGACCTTAACCCTAACCCTGAATTGAGAGGTGCTCCGTTTTCTAGCCTAAGTCCAACTACGTCACAGTAGAAAAAAGCATGTTTTGACCGGGATTCGAACCCATGACCTCTGACTTCCCAAGCGAGGCACACCACTAGCAGGCCACCACGGGGCTGCTGCCCGGGCAGCGATTTCCTCCCCATATGCAACCCGTGTCTATGACGTATTTGGACTTAGGCGCATTTTGGTGATTTTTGACAGTGAGCGAAAGTGAGCTCTGGTTGGGTTAGGGTTAGGGTACCTTTCGATATGACGGGTCACATTTGTATTCAAACGGCATTAAAATTGGTCATCTGGTTCTAGAGATATGACAAGTCTGCGACCTTAAAAAAAAAAAAGAAAAATAAAAGAATTTTCAGCCTTTATTGCTCTGTACCTCAAAATCAATATTTCTGACATTCAACTCATTTCCCTTAATCATGTCACATTTTGAAATATTACAGCATCTGACTTCTGATGATGGAGTGTTAGGATTTATTTTTTCAGGTTAAGTAATTTTTCGGAGGAGAATATCATTAAGAACTTACATTTGATTATTCAGGCTATCATTTTTAAGGCGAGCTAGAGTGATTGCTCTCCTCTGCTCGCCTAAAAGGGCCTCTTAGGAGAGCAATATTTAGCGCACCTCAAACTACAAAAACCAGTTAATATCTAATGGTGTGATCTCAAATCACTTTCCTGACAACTCTCCTTGAACCTTTCAGGAGAGAAATTTATAGCTCTTCAGCATTTTTCAAAATGAAGCCCTGATTATTATTATTTTTGAAATTTGACTTTTTGTTACTCTCAGATTATGTAAAACTTGACATCATGTTATATTTGTACAAAGGTATTACATCATCTGGCTTCTGATGACAGAACAGGATGGATTGTTTTAAAGTTTAATGTTTCTGAGAGGAGAAAACTAAGAATTTAAATTTGATGGCATAAAAATCAGATTTTTTCCCCCAAAAAAATGACTTTTTGTTACTCCCAGATTATGTAGAAATTGACAACATGTTGTATTTGCATAGAATTACGGCATCTGACAGTAATGTGGATTTTTTAGGTTTATGTTTCTCGGAGAAGAATACTAAGAATTTACATGGCGTAAAAATGAATTTTCAAAATTTAGAATCTCCTTTTCTGTTTCAATTTATGTTGAAATTGACAGCATGTTATTTTACAGCATGTGACTGATGATAATTGTTTTTAGGTTTCTTTTTTCTCAGTGGAAACTATATGCAGAGATGACAGTTTTAAGGAAATATTTGTTTTTTATTTGGTTACTCTGAATTTACGCATTTGTATTTATTTGTAACCCTGTTTTAAAGCATTTTTATCAAAATTTACAAGTCCTGTAAAGGATTTTTATTTTTGCAAATTTCCAATTTTTAGTAGTATAGACCAAAGATATATTATTAGCTGAAAACTTGTTTATTTCTTATTCTTTCGAAGAGAACACTCATTATATTTTGCATATATTCTGGGATTCAGTTATTGAAGTATTTCTCATTAACCAAAAGAAAACCTTTTAACAGTGCAGTTATTTTTAACCACTAGTTATGCTCTATCTCGAAAGTTATCTATAACTACAACTTCTCACTCTACTAAATGAAACGCGGAAATCGCCTGCAAATGTTTCCTTGTAATTCACCTCCAATTGCTTAGTTATCTTAATAGCAGCTTCATCTATAAGCGTTATTACACTTGCTGTTAGCCAGTTTGCTTCTATTCCATCTTTGCTATAGTATTCAGGAACTAGGCCTTTAGGGATGATACTGATTGGATGTATTAAGGATGTTGAGAGAAATCAAAGAGAATAAGATTTCGGGAGAATTTCATATTGTGCGAATTAATTGTTGCTTCAAACCAGATATTGCGGTTCATTTCTGGAAGTGATAGCCAACTTTGTTTCCATATACAACATGTACCAATAGCTGTCATCAATGGAATATAGCTTAATTATGTGTCATACTGGTTTGGCAATATATTCAAGAATTTACATGATTTCCTTTAAGGTGTTTGGTCCATGAGAGATCCTCCAAAAACAGCATTTTGGAGGTTTTGGGGGATATATTAGTACAGGGGTCTATGGGAAATGTGGCAAAAGTGAAATTATTTAGTGTTGATTCAAAAAATCTGCCAGAGCATTTTTGTTAATTTTTTCACAAAAGTTGCGCACAAGTATGTTCTTTCAAATAAAAAAATAAAAATTGGGGGTCACCGACTTGGTTTTCAAGAAAAATATTAAAATATGGCAATTTTTAGCTTCAAAACACTACTCTGTGTATATGCGCATGCGTATTGCGGCACTTACCTACTCGGAAACTAGCGCGTACTGGTATGCGTGGATGGCGCGTGGACCAAACACCTTTAAAAAAAATATGGTTCAACATTGTTGTAAGAGTTTTAACATGGCGTTGTGTAATAGGCGCTGGTTACAACGAAAAACACGTCCACTATGTTTATCTTATATGTATTTGGTTCATAGAAGTAAAATCATATGTGAGCATACTTTGACACACATCATTGCTAAGAAATGCAACTTTTGATTGAAAATCCATGATTTTGGCCATTTTGGTGATTTTTGTGGTTTTGACATGTCATCACTCATACAAGCTGTGTTTTGATTTTCTTTTTGTACCAATGGACTACGGAGGGCCTTAACTATCCACTATAGTACCACACACTTGATGTTTCATTGATCGATTTCCGAGATCCTAAGGGGGGGGGGGCAGAATCCACCCCCTCAGCTGTGAGATGGGTCCAAATAACCCGGCTCTTTTATTAGGGTTAAACCACTCTGTGGAGAAATTCAATAGAAATAATACAATCGATTAATTCATGTTTTTATACCATGAGGAATATAATGGACGTCCTAATGGAGGCATTGTACTTTTGAGTTTTTAATTAAAACAATTCAATTACCAAAATAAATGGTACATTAGAATTTCCATGAATAATTTTATGTGGTATGATGTTTGTTCATTGACAACAGCTGGAAAAATTTAAATGCAGGATACGATACATACGTGAAATATAACGTAATCCCAACCTGATATGGTTAGTTATGTAATAATATATAAGAATTTTTTTCCCCCCGCTTTTATTGTCGAGCTAAACGAGACATTGTAATCAGTTAGGCCACTCGTTTGGCTTAGTGCTCAGTGTACAAAAAACATGATCATGTACTGGATGACCATGGAGACAGGTCCGTAGCCAGTGGGGGGGGGGGAGGCATCTTATAAAGTGTAAATGAGTGGTGCTCTGGCAAAATGAGCTGGAAGTCGCGATTGAATATTTCAAATAAGTGGCTGCTAAAGTAAAAATATTGTGAAAAGATCAAATTTCGTTTTTTGACATAAAATGCATTAATGCATGATTGTTAACATATACTTCAGGTTTTGAAGGTCAATTATGCTGAGAAGTGCAATTATTCATGGGTAATTGATCGCGTTTTGCTATTGTACACTTAGTAATCAGTAACTTTAAAATCGATTTGCATCAATTTTTGCTGCCAGATTTTGAGTGGACTGCCTTGTATTTCGATCTCCAAATGAAAATTGTAGAAAGAAAGTATGGCATATTATATATCATTCGAAAACTGAGATTATAGAGAATTAAAATATGTCATAAAAAATTTGAAATTTTTTAAAAATCATGACATTCTGCTCATTTTGACAGAGCACCACTCAAATCATTTGCAGATATAATTTTGAAATTTCATCAAACGCACCTTTAACCCGCTAGACTTGTGAATATTTTATCATGTTTCTTTTATAAGCATGCATCGTGGTTTTGTAAATATACATATAGTGCTGCACCAATGCCCAGTCATGAAATGGCGGGCTTGAGTATATCAGTATTCCATTACAGTGCATACATATTATCATTGCTAGCTAAGAGACCATGTGTAATGTATACATGTTTAGCGTGTGTTAATTAGCACCCCTGGATTATATATAATGTATAAACGACAACATTCGTTTACAGCGAGCATCCCCTGATGAAAGGACTTTAATGATTGAGGTGATGGAAAGCATTTACTGTTGGGTATAGATATACGGGAGGGTATAGAAGTGATTACGGGGATGTGCCGCAAACTTGGGTAGCAAAATCATCAGGCTGTCTGGTATGCCAATGGGTCCTTTTTCTTTGCAAAATGTGGTATTTTGATAGGTCTGTTTTTCAAAATTTTCAGAAATTTGCACAAAAATGTAGCCAATTTTTGATTTTTTTTTATAAATTTCAAGCAAAAATCAACCTAAATTTGTGCCAAATTAGAAAATTTCAATTTTTGTATAAATTTGACTCAAAATGTGGGCATTTGGTATATGGATGGGTCCCCTTTTCTTGAAAATTTGTATATACATGGATGGTACTTCAGATTTCACAGCGGCACACCCCTACCAAAACCAAATTTGAGTTACTCCCCCCCCCCCCCCCACCCCGGGTATAGAAACTTAATGCTGAAGTCACAATTAGAAAGAGGAGTCGGATAAGCTGGCATAATTGTGAACTTGTATGGTTAAAACTTGTAGTGGTTTTGTCTGTTGTGGCTTGCCGACCAACTACTCCTTCATATGTGACCTAAGCATAACTTGATAGTATTAGTGGTCTGAAGTATGAAGCTTTCAGTTGTGGTTCCAGCCCTGCTAACAAGATAGATATTCAATCTTATATCTTCAATGTTTGTAAATTAACCCAAGTGATATTGAGGAGTTGTTATAGGTATTGGAAAACATTGATAGGGAAGAATCTAGGGGGTATGTATAAAAGTCAATAACATTATCATCATTTTTCATCTAAATTCTAAGAAAGTTTTGGCCAAATTATTTTGCCTTCTGTGATAAGGAGCTA
>JXSR01S000668.1:0-10221 GCA_000969725.1 Ophiothrix spiculata | reverse complement strand
AAAATTTCCGCAATTTTATTAGTTTTCAGCCCGATCTGGATCATTCTAGACCAATTTATGATGGTTTTTCACGATTTTTCTCAGCAGCGGGGATTTTTTCTAAAAGGCCAATCTCACCCCTGCAATATCTCAATGTGATGATGTGCTATATATGGCACTCGCACGCCTCAAAATGCAAGGCCTGTGTTTAAATTGATATTTATGATACATTTACCTTTTTCTCTTAGCTTGAAAGAAGAAATTACGGAGGAAAAACTAGCTAATGCCAAAGTGTTTGTACTCGGCGGACCGAGGGAAAAATTCACATCACCTGAGGTATGTTGATTGATTTATAGGCCAAACAATATTTTATTGGACAATTTAAACAAAAATCCATTGGACGGGTTGTATTTACAAACAATGGGGCCCTGCACTCTGAATTTCGGTTTAAACTGTCCAATAATTTGTTTTTTGCCTATAGTATGGCTATATTAGCACCATAGGTCCACATCAGGACTTATAAAAACCTTCCACATACCCCGAGGAAAAAAGTAACCAATTTTTTGAACCAAAAATAATGACATTCACAGCCTTGAATATTAATGTGCAAATTTGTTTCAGACAATTGCTTGTGATACTATGTGGTCATTTTCAGACAATAAATACAAAATAATGATGTCACAATATATAATTAGGCCAAAGTAGAATAATAGTTTGTCTGAAACTTGAAAGCTCACAAGTGGTCTGAAAATCAATGCAGGATGAGATTTTTCATTTTTGTTCCCAACTTGGTATACATGTGAAAACTCTGTAGAGCAGCATCAAAATATACATGTGTTTAATTTGTATTGGGTTTGCCACCCCTTCCACAAAAGGGTATAAGATTTACTGTCTGAGTAGTTTTGGCATACATACATATGGAACCAGCTTACATTATTGTTTTTTCTTTATACATCTCAGTTTGAAGTAATCAAGAAATACATTGACAATGGAGGTAGTGTGCTGGTTCTCATTGGAGAAGGTGGCGAGTCCAAGTTTGACACCAACATCAACTTTTTATTAGAAGACTTTGGTATCATGGTCAACAATGGTAAGATTTGTGAATTAAAAATTTCACGAATTAAATATTGACCATCTAATTATGTTTAAGTCGCAAAAGAGTAGTTGGCCAAGCTCTTGCCGAGCTGTAACGTGCCATCTCAGCCAGAGCTCAATCGACTGCAACGTTCTATATGTGACAGTTTTTGGCTTTCGAATTTTACCCAAACTCTTTGGCCCGTATTAACAATAGGAAAATAACTTTATTCCAGGAATAAGTTTATATTTTGTTGTCATTGGTGACTTCACTTGGTATTCACAAATGAAGAGTATGATTATTCCAAGGGCTAGTTATCCCGGGCTTTATAAAATCCAACTTACGACGTAGTTCAGGACTGGGAACTATGTCTGTTCCAAAAATGACCAATCAAGGAAGATAGTTTTTCCTGGAATAACTTTTGTGAATACGGGCCATTGGAATTACATCAAGGCACTGCAGAAAATCATTAATGGAATTGATTGGATGTTATCATGGATTCTCTACTCATGTTATCATGAATTGGTCAGGTGTCACAAGGAATGCCGATAAAAGATGCATACATTTAAATTTAATATTTTTGTGAAAAAATAAGGGAAGCATGACTGTTATAAATTATTCTTGATGCTTAAAATATCATATATCCGATATATCAATATATATATATTTAAAATATTGTTGAGTACATATATTGATGACCTTTGAAATTCAATATCGGCGATATCAATATTTAAAGATATTAATGTTTATTCATAGACTCCGCATGCAAACTTTTTTTAAGCGGCGGCCGGGCGATATTTACCTTACCCAACGTTCCTCACGTTTTAGCGCCCTGTTCGGACTTAAAATTATGTGGTTGGGCGCCGCTGAAAAATCATAAGAGGCGCCTGGTCATAATTCATATACTGAATGTACATGATGAATTTACCATAAAAGTCTACAAAAAAAATACTTGAAAATCAGTATTTTAAACTGAATCACCTTTAACTAAACAAGCCACGGATGCCAAGATTACAATAACAAGCAGTTAATCAATTAATTAGTCCATGATTTATTACCTCTTTATTCGAACTGTGTCGTGTCAGATCTGCGTGTGTTTGTTTACATAATGTGTACATGTGAAATACTATTATAAGTACCGTAATTTCCGGAATATAAGCCACGGTACAGATTGGAAAAGTACGCGAAAGACAGCCTTTTACAGGAATCTCAGCCCTATGTAATTGGTATTAATTTGTCCAAATAAAATATTGCTACCACTGATTTTATTACAAAATAGTGCTAAAATATTTACTAATCAGTTGTAAAAAGACGTATTTTCAAGTTTGTATATTTTATATTGGTCATGAATTCTCGATGAAGATGGCTTGTCTATGTGCAGTGCACATGTGCAGTGGAATAAAAACATGGATGCACTTGATGTGTGGGTACTTTAAATCGGAACAAAACAATGAAATATCTCTTGATATTCTCAGATTTTTTATAGAGCTATGAATCAGTATAAGACAAATGATAAATTGACTTTTGTGCACACATAAATGTTACCTTGGTATCATGAAATGAAACAAAAATGTCTAAATTTGACTGAAAATTGTGATGTTTTTAAGCTTAACCTCATAACTGCTGTACACTGTATGTTAATTTGTATGATTTTAAAATGACTCCCGGTCGTAACAAAATGGCGCCTGGTTCCACTTCAAAATTTTGGACTGGGAGCCGGTTTCTGAAGATTTATGGCTCTCGGTCATTGGTCTCTTAACAAAAAGCTTGTCCGTATGTCACCTTGCCAATCAGAACGCAAGAATATAAACAGTGTAGTGGATCTTTATTATGCACTGCGCTTGTTGAGTTCTGGTTTGTGTGACGGGCGTTTAGTGCGTATGAATGTTTCATTGTTTTTGTCGGGTGATTATTAATTTAGTTTAGAGAAGTTTTGGATTATGATGGTCATATAAAGACCTTATTTCTTTTCACAAAATATACAATATTATTTTTCTGTTGTGTATGAATTAGATTAATAAATTTGCATTCATTATGCTCATATAAATGAGACAAAGTCAATGCACTTGCGGTAAATGTTGATAGCTACTTGTGAATATCAACAAGTTTCGGTCAAACAATTCTGGACTTCAAAATCCGCAGTGCGTTTATCTTCAATATCTTGAAGGCTGCACTATATTGGGAGAAAGAAAGAAAGAAAGAATTGGACGCATAAAAATTGACCGCGCATGCATTGATTTTGTCTATAATTTTATGAGCGTAATGGAATGCGCATTTATTAATCTATGATCGATGAATTGAATTATCGCACAGGCTTAGTATAACCTCGATGATCAGTGCTGATCATGGGTTAGTCCATATGTGCTGACACAGTCAATGAGTCAATGTATCCGCGATACCAGTGGCAAGAAAATGTTTTGATAGGCTGGACGGTGTGACTTTGGTCATTAGATTTTTGATCACATAAGTTCTGCAAAAAAAAAAAAAAAGAAACAATTGTGTTTTTTACCATAAAGTTTTTGAACAAGCCTAAAATATTTTATAACCAAAAATCTTAATACATAGTTTAAAAAAGCTAAATGATAGATGGTTTGGGGGAATGTTTATTCACTTTTTAATTTGTTTAATCATAAATGCAGCTTCTAGTCAAATCATAGATTTAAAGGGGAGATACCAGGCTTTGTATACCAGCCCGTGTAATGGCGTCGTCAGCCATGGAGCTCAATATACCCCCAGTATTCAGATCCACTCGGTTCCTGGCAAAATCAACTCTGAGTGCCGAGACTTGGTTACGCGTAGAGACAACCTGAGCAAATAATACTTTACGCGAATGATACACCAACCTGCACGCAAAGCGTGTGTTGTGCTTCAATATTCATGCATTATGACAATTAGGTGCGATGCATCATCGGCAAGCTGTCGGTAAAAACCTGAATACCCCCAATTTTGTCTCCATGCTGGAATAAAAATGGCGGCATGCCTTGTATCTCCCCTTTAAATCTATGAGTCAAATACACTTTTTTCAAAAAGAGTTAAGGCTTAAAAAGAGTCCTTTCGAAATGCATTATTTGGGCTATGATCATCATGGCCTTGATCAATCCCAGACATATGACATTGATTTTGTTGTTATTTTTCCCATAGATGCCGTTGTTAGAACGTCATACTACAAATATTTCCACCCAAAAGAAGCACTTATATCAAACGGTGTGCTAAATAGGTAAGACAGTTATGGCTTGTAAGTCAATCAAATAATATATATAAGGCCATATATAGCCTTATTCACAGTAAGCTTTTCAGCTGATTTCAGGTTGTTTATTTAATTTTTGGAATTGTACACTTTTTTTTAGCTTTTTCTTGTTAAGGCAGGGGAAGACCGACCTTCAACTAGCATGAAATGTTTTTGTACTCTAACTCTCGAACTATTTGCATAAACCATACAAAAGTATACATTTTTAGAAGCCTGTTTTTTATTCTGAACATGTTGGTGATATTGGTTTTTGACCAAAAATGTCAGTTTTGTCAAAAAATGCCAAAAACTGTATTTCTGGAAAGCCTAACTAAATTTTGCATTCATGAAATTTTAAACTTTTTGGAATTTACAAACAAATGTCTGGGAAGAGTTTTCTCAAATTTTTGATTTTTATCTTATTTTTTGAAAAATTTCCAAAAATAGGCCCCAAATTGCTATCATGGTGGCAGCGGTGGGATTTTTGCATTTTTTGACCTATTTTTGGCATTTTTCAAAAAATGGTAAAAATCAAAAATTTGAGAAAACCCTTCCTAGAGACATATTTCCAAAAAGCACAAAAGTTCATAATTTCGCGAATGCGAATTTTAGTTAGGCTTTCCAGAAATTTTGGGGCAAAAATGCAGTTTTTGGCATATTTTGCCAAAATTGACATTTTTTGATCAAAAACTGATGTCATCATCATATCATGTTCAGGGTAAAAATGCGCTTCTAAAAATGTATACTTTTATATAATTTATGCAATTAGTTTGAAAGTCACAGTACAAAAACTGTTTAGACCATTTGAAGGTCTACCCCCGGGGGAGGGGGGTGGGGGTACTCAAGTTTGGTTTTGGTAGGGGTGTGCCGCTGGGAAATTTGAAGTACCACCCATGCATATACCAATTTTCAAGAAAAAGGGACCCATCCATATACCAAATGCCCCAAATTTTGAGTCGAAAGTTCTGCAAAAATTGAAATTTTCTCCGAAAATTTACGCTAATTTGGCGAGAATTTCTTGATTTTTGTTTGAAATTTCGAAAAAATCCAAAATTTGTGCCATTTTGGCGCAAATTTTAGAAAATTTTGAAAAACAGACCCATCAAAATACTACATTTTGCAAAGAAAAAGGACCCATTGGCATACCAGAGAGCCTGATTTTGCTACCCAAATTTGCGGCACATCCCCGTAATCACTTTTGTACTAAGTATCCCCCCGGGGGTCTACCCCAGCCTTAAATCAGCCTATTTTTAAGATATTTGGTGCAAATGTGGACCCTGTCTGTCTTTTTCATGCGTTTGGTTTTCAACCAATGCTAGATTCCGCAGGCTTTTCTCCAGGTACTCCGGTCTTCCTCATGCATTCAAAAACTGAATTTAAAAACATCTTGGACCCCAGTTGAAAATAAGCTTCCATTAGCTTACTTGGTACCAAATACCATGTTGGGTTTCCTTAGCTAAAGCCTTTACAAGATGATTTTTAATAGGGAGTATCTGCTATGCAAATGCACATACTGCAATTTTACTTTGTGGGGCAGACTACTAGGGAGAGTCCAACTTGACACAAGTGACCATCCACAAATTATACCATTTAAACAATTTAAATGAAATCATCTCTTTTATTCTTTTACAATCAATAATTATATCATTGTGTATTGCTTTAGTCGACCGATTGATGCATTGACGAGGTAGTCCTAATGCATCGTAAAAGCATCAGGTAGGGCCGTACGAAGGCATGTATTCCAAGGGGGGCAAACGCATTTACCGTCCCGAAATTCATGTTTCGTCCCCATGTATATACCGTCAATTTGTTTGTAATGCACGTGAAAATTTTGCTATTTTCAGCAAAAATCAATATAAAACCTTGATATTTGTGCTAAAATTGGCTTATTTTGACTAAAATTTTACCGGACAGTAAAAGTAGTAAAATATCGTCCTGATATTTTGATATTTGTCCTGGCAGCGTCCCGCTTTTTCGAGCCGGGGGTGGGGGGTGGGGGACAAGTGTGCCCTCTGCAACACCCCCCCCCCCCACACACCGCCTCGTACGGCCCTGGCACCAGGAGATAATTGCCAGAAATCTGATTGTACTTGCATTTGAAATTAATCACATTTTTTGCTCTCTAATCTCAGGGCAATTAGCCTGGCAGCTGGCAAGGTCATGTCAACTATTGGGGAAGATGAAGACATGGGAAACGATACACAGTATGTATACACAATATGTACCATGTTGTAATATCATTACACTAACATAACAGTTGCATTGATCATTTTCTTAACCATTTAAGTGAAGCTAATTTTTTATTGTGCATTCCTCACTGCAACATTGCTCATTGTCTACTGATATCCTGTCAGAGATAACTGGAAAATGATTTTTCTATGTTGTCATGACTTCAACATGCATTGTTTTTAGAGATTTTAAAGGTCAAAATCTTGATCGACCGACCTGACTTACATTTTTTCCCTAAATGGGCAATACTACAATTATATATTTTTGCCTGATAGACTGATATTGAATTGATAGACATAGAGTGCTGTTGCAGTGATGAAGTCTCTGGGTTCTGATACATACCCTTTGATTACACAAAGAGTGACTTTTTTATTCTTGTTATCATTACCACTGCAGTTTGCCCAGCTCTTAATTAACATGGTTTACCTGGTTCTTTTATAAACTTTCTTGCTGATGGATCCCTTTCCCAAATAAATGCCTACCAAATGCCTTTTTTTGTTCCATATTTAAACTAAAAACCAAGGCTATAAACTTATTTTTTACTCCCATCTTGCCGTGCCATCATGCTTGATAGCTACCCATCCAAGTCATAAATCAAAAAAACATTTTCTTTCTTTAACCATTTGCCTCCACATTACTTTCCTTTACATCCCATGCATTATCTGTTTCATTTAACCCTCTAATTTGGATTAATTTTGAATTAATTTCACCTTCTTGACCCTCTTTCACATTAATCAAGATTTACATCAAACTGATCATCCAAATTTTGATTGCAATAAACCCACTAATAAATTGATTTGACTTCATGTTTCACTTTAAACCCTGCGAACTTGGTTTACTTTTACGTAAATTCAGATTTACAATTTGTACTTTGTATTAACTGCCTCCCTCAATCATCTTATATTCTGACCAGGGTTCAATTGTTTTCAAAGGTTGACAACATGCCAAAGTAGCAAAGTACCAGAGATGTGTGTGTGTGTATTTTAATGGTCGTTCTATGTGTAGGAATATCAGGAAACAGGGTATGCTTATCAGGAGAAATATCCTTGATCATAGCGTTTACGAAATTAAAAAATTCTTCTGTAGCACAGTGGTTTAAAAGTCATTGATTTGATTTGTAAGAGGGCATCTATTTGAGCGATAATATAACCTTTGAACACAAGTGGTCCTTGGATATTTTGTTGCAATTAACCCAATAGTGCATTTCATTGTTATTTTGCATTTCAAATATGGTCCACACATTTCACTCTTCTCCTGCTAATCAAAATCATTATCAAAATGATGAATTCAACCAATCATGCCATTACGTGTGTGAGTATTTTCATAGGCATACTGAATGGCTAAAGGTATGTTTACACTGTGACGTATTGGGGGTAACGACAAGCAACGTAGACCCGCGAATTGCAGTTTTGAATTTTACACCGGTCATCGTTAGTTAAAGTCAGTGAACGTTGACACAAGTCCCTTACCTCCGCAGATTGTCGTTACAAGTTTTAAAATTTTGGGATGACATCTACAATAAGATTTGATGTCGTTGAAGATTTCGTTGACCACCGCAACCCTCAATTCTTTGCCGTTACCTGTCGATATAGCATTCGTTCCTTTTACGTCAGCCAAGGTCAGTATTTGCTGCCTTAGTAGGTTGCTTACAGTTGCTCGTCGCAAGAAGTCGTCACCCAACGTCAAGTCAAACTCTTATTTTATTAGTAAGTCTCTGTTTCTTTCAGCACCCACTCGTCATTTGTTGCGGGGTGTCACTGAGGGTCGTTATAATTACTATCCGTCAACAAACTTTGATTTTTCATCTTTACTCGTCGCTTGTCGTCCAGGATTTTGTGATTTTGGAATATGTTACCTTACGTCGAGGGCATGTCGTCACAGTGGAAACACACCTTTAACAATGACCATCGACAACAAAACTAAGCAATACAATGCAAAATAACCTTGAAACTATAATTTGAATTCATTTGACTATATATTATCCCCATTAACCTCTTCTAACTTGTTTTTTACCATTAACCCATCATGTTTTCCGATTGCCTCTATGCCTTTCATTCATTTGTATCCCAGCAAACAGCAACCACCACCCTCTGATGATCCTGAAATGAATCATAAGGCTTACGCTGAGTGAGTGCTAACTATACACAAATCCTACAAACCATACTGTATCTGGCTTTCATTTCATTTCATTTCATGTTTATTAAAAATTGCACTTTGTGGTCCTAAGACCAAATTACATACAATTTACAAAATATAATACAAGTAGACTTTCTACTAATGAAACAATTATGCCAAGTAACAAAATCAATGCCAGCATCTTGTCTTTGAAGACTTTTACATCTCACTTTTATAAAATTTCAGTTCACTCTTTTAAATATATTTGATTACTTCTATCAAACTTACTTAGAATTTACAATTATATGTGACCGTCCTTTTCAAACGAACCGTTAATGCAGCAAAATTCATTTTGCGCTTCAGGTGGTCGTTATTTCCTGAAATTGACTTTTTGACAGATTCACAATTAATCCTTGAGCTTACTCTAAAACACCAGCAACGTTTGATTTCACGAAAATGATCAGAAAAGATGAAATATATCTGTATATTTTGAGGTCAATATATACAAAGTATAGGGCTTACTGATCTTTGAAAGCGTTCATCTCAGTTATACATTTTACTCCCCGACAACCTTAGATTGGAAATCGAGCAAAGTTCATTGAGGTGTTGTTTTAATCTCTATAACATCTATATGATCTTTGCAAATATTTAAAAAAAGTGAAAATTGCAAGAGACTGTGTTTACGACTGGTTTGGGATGGACGGTCACATATATGAAGCAATTCATCCGAGGAATGTTTTTGACCCCATTTATAGAGGGTCTCAAGTATAAAAAGTCTGAAATGAAAATGCCTTGATAATAATGGGTCTCTCCGCACAGGATGTCAAATCTAGATACATCCAGATTCATGTACATTTCCGAAGTGCAGATTGTGTTCACACGATCGCATGCCAATCTGACTTTACTTCAGTTGCACATATTAACATGCTCATGGTGTGAGTGGAAATAACACAACAATGCGTATGTACACGCACAGTCACTTACACTTGTTTGTTCATTTGCTGAAGTCTATGTCCGTGTGGAGTACCCCAATATTATAATCAGGGATACTACAGTTATGGATCTTGGGGTTTGTGTGTAGCATCTACCGAAGCACAGCTTTGTCTTCCTGAAGAAGGGATGTATCACAGTGGCATTGTGAAATAGAATGGTGTATTATAGGCTGAAATATTGTTTGCTTGTCCACAGATGAATATCTATCTTTAGGATGCAAAATTTTAAAAGAAAAAGGATTAAATCTTTCAGGATTTTTCAAAAAATAGGGTCGCATTCTTAGTTCAGCAACTTGAAAAATCAAACTTTACTGACGTCCAAAATTAGGATTAGTTCATTGTGGACTAGCAAACGCGTTTTTTTTTAAAATGAAATTTAAAATTAGGAAATCGGGTCTCTCTTTGACCACCCTATTTGAGTGTGTATGTGATACTTCCAAATGGAAATCTGCCTATATCTTGTACGCCTTGCACCATGTTAGATTTAGATTCGCATTAGTGTGGTTGGAACACAGACAATGTTTGTTCATCTTGTCAAGATTATAACAAGATATCCAAAAATATTGAAAACCTAGCTTTGTGCATGTTGACAAAGATGGTAGCAA
>JXSR01S000666.1:25761-45267 GCA_000969725.1 Ophiothrix spiculata | reverse complement strand
AAACATAGAAAACGGTGTTTCAAACGTGATATGCAAATAGATGATTCATGCCATGTTACATAGATCTCAGCAATGTTTACCTAATCCAGGGAGGTAGGACGTGACGTCATCAAATTTTGAAACTCCCATTCAAAAAACTTGAAATTTAATTTAAGCTCAAAAATGTCATTTTATTCCCTTACTTAGTGTATAAACATAAGGTATGGAGATTTCAAACCCGTTGGGGTTGGGACATCGACCTCAGAAAACTAAAACGATATTCTGATTATTTTAAAGAACTACTTTTCTTTTTATTTACGCATTGAAATGGACGGGCGATACCACGGATGAATACCCATCAAATCCGAGTAAACAAGCAGGTAAACAGGCAATTTATTGCGCGTCCACCTTCGTCTGACCTAATCCTAGACAAAACAGAGCCACCATTCTGTACACCCGAACTATTGCGAGTCTCAGAATTCCGCTAAAGACTATGGTCACAGAACCACGGGTAGCGAGCGATGCCCCTGCCGCTCGCTCAGTTCGCTGCCAGTGATCCTACTAGACGGACTAAACACTGTTCGTAACTGCTCGTACGATATATTGTGACCATAGTCTAAGGGGTTTCCTCAGAGATGCAGTTGCTTACGACTGCGGGATAAAGATAGTTTTCATAAATAGTAAAAATTCGAGGGGAAAAATTGTTTGCACCATTTTTGCGTACGCAAATATTGGGGGTCTCCACACAGAAGCGTCAAAAGTAGATGCATCTAGATCAATCAATCAATGATACAAGTACTTGCATAACATGCATACCCCATGAAGGAGTCTATTCGTACAGGGGACCTACGGCTTTACGTGACTGTCCGACCACGGAGCAAGTAGAGTAAAGTTTCTTGCCCAAGGAAACAAGGAGACGATGAATGTAAATTTCCGAAGTGCACATTGGGGCAATCCACACGGAGCGCAGATCCAGATGCATGCGCATCTCTGAGATCCAGATTTGAGATCCGCATCCGCTTACACGTACGCATGTACGCAGAGTGCTGTACAGCAGATCCGGATCTGACGCCCGTGTGACCACAGTCTTCTGCAAAGCGGCTTACGGATATGCAAATTCATCTGGATTCCCCATCAATGCACATTGAACGCATGCGATTTGTTAATCACGCATCGCATCGCTGCGTAATAGACCTTTTCAAAACACGACTTTCCGTTCTCTTGTGGTAAATCGGTGGGTTTTTTTTGGGTTTTTTTTTGGGGGGGGGAATATTAACTTGTTAAAATGTATGTATCTCAAAAACGAGCACGGTGACCTATATCTTTTTTTATAATTCGTTACCAACACAAATAAATCTGCCAAATACTATATTTAAAGAAAATCAACGGAAATTTTGCATCTCTGAGAAAACCCCTTAACAAAAATATGTGAAAAGTGTTATTAATATTAGATAAACGCTTATAATCGAAAAACTATCACATTTTTACGGTTATAAACGAAATAATTATCAATTTTTTTTCCCTCAGAATAAAAATAAAAACTTATTTATTATTTGTTGCTGTTTTTGTGTTGTTTTGTTTTGGTTTTGGTTTTGTTTTTGCTTTAAAACCTTTTCAACATCTGACGCCAAAGACTAGAACGCGTCCAAAGTGTTGTGAAGTGTAGTGAGCAAAACAAACAGAGCATACGCACTTAATGGCTCAGTGCCCAAGGCAAAGTAGGTCAAGGGGAAAGCTAATAGGCCGAATTCATAAAAGTAGCAATTGCTATTTCTATAGCTTTTTCTTGAATTTCTATTCATAAAAGCTAGCATTGACTTGCAAGTAAAAGCTCTCTCACGGCAGCAAATGCTATTTCTAATCCTTTCCAAGCAATTGCTCGTCTGGTTAGTAATGGCTTACATTTGTATTCAAAAAGCTGACCTTTTGCTTACAAAATGTAGTAATTACTTACATTTTACCTATATAATCCTATATAATAAGCATTCATGGTCAAACACGTGCTGCGTAAGTGAAACTAGTTATCTTGCACGCACAATATGGCGCAGTCAGCATAATTGAAAGGAAAAACATATCGTAAATTGTCATCGGGCGTTTTAAGTGCTAAAATGGTTCATTTAACCAACCAGATGACAAAAATCTATATATCATGTATATTCGATTATATCAAACGAATATTAACTGCTTTTTGTTCGGGTACTGTTAAAATTATTTCCTTTCAGTAATCTCAAAACCATGAATATGCCCTCAGCTTCGCTTCGGGCATATTCAGGATTTTGAGATCACCGAGGGAAAATAATTTTAACCACGCCCCTAAAAGCAGTTAAAATTTGTATTTATTATAATTTAATCCCCATCACCATAAAACTGGTCATATGTAACTAATTACCAGATACGAATATTGAACTAAATCCGAGGGAAATACATTGAAGACACCTGAAAGTTTAAAAACACAAGATATAAGATAAAATAATTAGTCAATTATCAAAAACAGTTATTTTTATTAGGGATTTTAACTTTAAAAATCAATTGTAAATTAATGTTCAATTGGACAAATACTTCGACGTAGTAATATAAAGGACCATAACTTTACCATTACTAATGTATCAAATTAGATCTTAACGATAAGTGCTTGAAATAGAATATTTAACCATATTTGTATAATAGAGTGTTCTAATAACAACAATCGTTGCAGACTGAACAAGCCCCCCCCCCCCACCCCGACAGAAAATCGAGCGGGAAATCGGGACAGCAAGCGGGAAAATTGAGAAGGACAAGAAAAATGAGAGAGCAGCTGCAAGACTGCTAGACAGAAAACGTAGGAAAAACAGAAAATCGTGTCAAAAGATGTGCAAAAATCGCCTTTTTTCCCCTCTTCAGTTTTTAAAATCGACTTGAATTTATTTTGGGTGTACGAAAATGGATTTTTGCCGGGAAAAATTTGAATTAAAGGAACAGCATGATGATATTGATGTACACCTGAACACGTAACGATAGAACCAGAAAACATTGACCATCGATGAGGGGTGTTCAATAAGTTCGTGGCCTGAGGTAGAAGGAGATGAGCAAAAGGGTTTTTATTAAAAGACCCTAGAAAATACAAATAATACTGGTGCAACTTGTGTCAAGTCTAACAGGTCGGAGGGACAAGAACACGTTCAATAATGGGCACCACTTTTGACCAAAAATAGGTCAAAAAATCCCACCGCTGCCACCAAAATGGCAATTTTGGCCTATTTTTGACAATTTTTCAAAAATAAGATAAAAATCAAAAATTTGAGAAAATTGTTCCAAGACATTTGTTTCTAAATTCCAAAAAGCAAAAAAGTTGAAAATTTCACCAATGCAAATTTTAGTTAGGCTTTCCAGAAATTTTGGGGCAAAAAATTTGGTTTTTGCATTTTTTGCCAAAATTGACATTTTTGGTCAAAAACTGATATCATCATCATGTTCAGGATAAAAATCCGCTTCTAAAAATTTATACTTTCATATAGTTTATACAATTAGTTTGAAAGTACAAAAACGGTTTATACCATTTGAAGGTCTACCCCAGCCTTAACTTAACAAAATAAAGCGCACACATTTTAGGCGCATACCTGTTTATTAAATCGAATAGGCCCATTAAAAGTTTTCTGATCGACTCGCTCATATAGATGAATACGATTATCTTTCGATTGTGGACAAAATTGATGAAATTTGAATAGGATTTTGCATATTTAAATAAAAAGACTTTTCTTGAAGTTTGATATTTACTGAAAAAAATCCAAAAACCGAGAGTCTTTGGATGGACAATAATACGTGTGATCAGTGGAACCACTACGGACATGATCATTTGTTTGAAACCAGATCGCACGTGTTGGACTAGTTATCATAAATATGACGTCACTACTTCTGCAGCGTATTGGAACAATGTACCACAAATGGTCGTGAGAATGGTCCAAGTATAGAGAGCCCAATAACATGGAACATTTTACCCTTCATTCCATTACTATCAAAAGAAGCCAGGTACGGTTCCAGAGGAACAAATATAGCTTATAAATAATCACTTTCATTTAAGCTGTTGAAGCCGATTTTTGTCGGTAGTTACTAGATATACTTTTTTTTTACATTATTGTGTTCGAAAGGCGAGTCAAGAGCCAAAACTGGGCCCCGGGAACTGGGCTATATTAAAATCGCTGAAAAAAATAGGGGAATCCCTGGTTAAGCAGCGGCGCGGCGTAGCTAGGGGGGAGGCAAGGGGGGGGGGGGGCAAGTTGCCCCGGGCGCCACCGCAATTTTTTTTTAAATTTAGGCACATTTTAGCAGAAATTACCCATTTTAGCCAAAAAAGAGGAGTTTTTCAATACTGTTGGAATTATTTTTTTTTACTTGAGGGGGGCCGCCAGTTTCAATCCTTGCCCCGGGCTCCAGATACCCTCGCTACGCCGCTGTGGTTAAGTGAGGTAAAAAACTTACTTACATATTAGCTTACCGTTCTAATACCATTTGATACAATTCCGCTATTTCCAATGCTGGGCTGGTAGACACCTGGATATACATTGGCGGTATTCGGTCGTTGACGCATTATGTTTACTAGGAATGTTAGAATTAATGTTATAACTAACAAACCCACCACGGTTGATGCCATTATAATGCCTGCAATAGCCCCGCCTGATAGGGCATTTGAATCTGAATAGGAAAAAAATCCGGCATTTATCATTGGAGGGTTGGATGTGTGAGACTGAGTTTTGCTGTTTGTTTGCCTGTTTTAGTTCCCAGACTTCAACGCCCTAGATCAAATTTTGACCATAGCAATCGTTCTAAACGTAAAATCTACAAAAATAACCCAAAGTCGCCAGAGGTCGTTTTAGGTTCAAAGTATATCTCCAAACCCTTGACCCGATGCGGACCAAACTTGGACCGTAAGTAGTAAATGGCCTTTTAGTATTTATCATAGCTCCAGTTTAAGGTGATTCATTGTCAAAAGTCAATTTGAGGTCAAATCTTGAAACGGTTATTAAAGGTCACATCCATAACTAATTTACCCTTGCCCCTCACATGGAACAAACTTTTCCTGCTTTATATGCCAGAAGCATTATATTTAGATATTAAGAAATCTCGTATAGCGAAGTTTTCGATTTCCATGATTTTGCCCAAATTTTGCTTTATTATTTTTGCAAAGAATAGGCTGATTGAAAGAAATTATTTCTTTCTTATGCATCGATAGATGAGAACGCAACCTGTAAGATCGTTAACAAAATGAAAACTTCACTATGTGGTCTCAATTTCAAAATCACTGGTTGTTGTGTTGGGTGGGTATGTAGAGGATCCGTGGGGTTGGGCTATTGGGGTGTACGTGTGGGCACTACTGCGTGTGGGGCGTGTCAATAGGGTGTAACCAACCCCTCCTTGATATTTTAATATAACTGTAATAAGTATAGAAGTATTAACTCCATTCATCTTTATTACCTATTTGCATTTCACAGCGACCACCGGAGAATCCTGTGGGACACCTGCAAGAAACAAGAATATTGAGCTATCACTTTACCCAACTAAAATGCAAACATCAAGTCTACATGTATATGCCAACTGTATAACTATTAAGGTTTCTGTCGAGATTGCTTTTTCATGTCGACATGTCCCAATAATATGTTGTCGACGTCGGCATAATCATAACCATCGTAATAATTTTTAAACGGTTGTAAATGGCGAACAACGTCATTCATTTACGTAAACGAATTCATTTACCGTTAAGAAATTACTTGACTGTAAAATTCATTTACCCTTAACTTTAAATCATTTTAGAGCAATCTATGAAAATCGGAGAACATTTTAAAGCAGCACACTAGTTGAATGGGTCCTAATCTAAACATTTAGCTATGAAATTTTGAATTCTATCGGCCAAAAATAATTCAAAAAACAAACGGCAGATAGAATTCAAAATTTCATTACTGAATTTTGAGAATAGATCCCATCCAATATGAAAATATATTTCATGAAGCTTGTCAAAATGAAAACAAGATTGTCTTTGTGAAAATATACAACTCCGACCGAGGTTGCGAGGGACGGGGAGTTGGAGTTAGCAAAATAGAGAGCGTCAGTGGACATTGATGTAAGGGCTAACATGTTAGATAATATTTGCCATATGACACCCAGTTTATACGCTGCTGTGTGAACACCACTTATTTAGCAAAGCTGGCCAGTTTATTACAGGTCGTAAATCCTTTTATGGGGTAAGGTTTTGTCGTATCAATGAGGAAGGCTATTGATAATCATCCAAAAGGTAAATGCGTTGCTGGATAGTGGAGGGAGAATTCAGAAACGCTTCATACATGTTTGGTGCTGACTTGAGAAGTGTTAAAAACCCACCCTCCACTCCTGTAGTTATGGCAATTGCGTAAAACCGTTGGTTTATTTTGTTGGCCATCACATGTACTTTCTCAAAAGACAGTTACAACAATCCAATGGCTTTATGATATGCTCAATCAAGTTCAGATATTGGACAAAATCTAGATGTCGTTGTTTAGTAACCAGAAAATTCTATTTAGATATTTATCTGAATCAACATGAACATCCGCAATGTTAGTAGGGAATGCCTACATCTAAATTAGTTTTCATATCTCGACTGTGCTGTCCTATATCTGAAGTTTTGCTTACAATTGTCATATTCTAAATCTGTATGGTGACTCTGTAGACTGAGCTGTCTACATCTGCTTAGGGGCGGCTTCAAAACTCAACCGGCGGTTGTCTGCCGGTTCTGGGCGGTTGGCTATTGTTTATTCCGGTTGAACCGCCCAGAACCGGCAGGCAACCACCGGTTGAGTTTTGAAGACGACCCTTATATTTTGCTTATATTTGCTATATTCGGCTTATATTTGCGGTTAGACTGTGCTGTCTACAGCGCTATCAGGACTATGCTGTCCTACATCTGAAGGTTGCTCAGCTGTTACCATATTTATAATAATCTAATATCTCTAACACCTGGATTACATTTTAGATCAAGACTTTGCTGTCTTGCATCCCGGGCTTGCATCTTATATACTTGGTTTCTTTCCACAGCAAACTAATTGATCGAAATAAAGGTTTGATCTTTGAATGTACCGGTACCACAAAGCTAGAATCCTAGACTGGTCTGTCTGGGAGCCTTTCCTCAGACTGTGCTGTCTGAAGAGTACAAAGGTGTTCTATCACCCATTGATAAAAAAACCGTATCGGACATGTATATGGCTATGAGGAAAGTATGGAATAAATCTCAGTTAGCCAAATCATGACCAACACCACCTTATGTTTTCCCGTGCTGTTTCTTTTTGTTTTGAATCGATAAGACAATGCTTTATGGTCATATTTTTCAAGTTGGAACTCAAATGTGTTACATGTGTGTTTTAGTGAAATATAGCCTCTTTTTGTATGAAACCCTCCGGATTTCCTAAACTAAGCATCTGAAGAGCATATAAATACGGTAAATATATTCTTAAAGCTTTTGTGTGTCAGCAGTCAAAATGTTAATATCAATTTAAGCCTACAGGGTGCCTAAATATAATACAGGCTGAGAAAAACACAAATATCATCAAAATGTTCGTCAATTGTTTAACATCCAGACAAAAAATAAGAAGCCATATAAAAAGTCAATGTGTTGAACATAGAGTTTAGCCTATTACCCATCCAAAGAGTCAGCAACAAGTCAGCAATTGCTGCCTGCCCCCCCCCCTAAAAATTACCATCAGGGCCCCCTAAAAAAAAAGACAGAAAGAATGAAAATGAAAGACGGAAAATAAAAAATATCGGTCACATCAAGGCCCTGTGAAGGACAGGACACTGGGGCCCACAGGGCCTAACAACTGTTTATGAGCATTATGGGTAATATAAATTTTGCTAACGAAGATGGGGGTCTACGTGAGTAGAACATGGGCCTCACACAACTTTTCCCCCCTAAGAAATTGCGATGGACCCAAGAAAAGTTAGGAACTAGGGGATGGGAAGCGCCAGGGGGGGGGGGGCATTTTCCCCGGTCACAAACCTTAATTGCACATCGAATTGTTCGCCCATCTTCATTAACTGACACAAATTTCACTCAATTTTCCCCTTGTTCAAGTTTAATTTGAATGTAAAATACAAAATAAAATTTGCGCACTTCGCGCGAAATTCAAACTATCAAATAAATTGTATTCAAATTCAACAAGTTTTACGCGAATTTCAAGATTTTAAAGCAATTTTTAGCTAAAATTAGATGATTTACCGGGGCGTCACCCAGCAGACAAGCAACAATCGGAGAGGTCTAATCTGCCCAATCAACTACTTTTTTTTTTCTTTTGCACCTCTCTGTATATCATTTGTACTCCCTGGAAAAAATTGAGTACAATTCTAGTACAATTCGAGTACAAATTGGTGTACTCGAATTGTACGTAAATTGTACTCGAATTGTACTTAAATTCTACTCGGATCTGTGTTCCAAATTTGCACCTCAGGAATGTGTACTAGAATTGTACTCGAATTTTTCCAGGGCTAGCACAAGTAAATTATACTACTTACATGCATAATGTTGCGTCACCAGTGATGCAAAAACCACCATTTTGGCATATAATATCCCGGCACTCGCCTATAAAAGATAAATTTCAATTAACAAAAGGATGATGATTTCTCATGGCGGGATGGAAATTTAAATTATCCCTTAAGGCTACAGTCCTTTTTCCTGAGCGAGACGACAGTTTTTGCCTACATTTCACAATTTTTGGCGTACAAAAGAAATAGTCTCTAGTTTTAGGGTCCTGTTAACCCTACGTTTTCAGAAATGTGTTTGGCTCTATAACTCAGCAACGGATAATTAAATCCTAATTAAAGTATATATTGATAGAAGCGGATTTGCATACTGATTTTTTGACCAAAATGTGTAATTTTTGCCCCAGGGTCCAAAAATTATGTTTTTGGGCCCAACATTTTACGGGAAACCTAACTAAATTTTGCTTTGGTACAATTTCGAACCATCTTACTTTTTAGAATCTAGAAAGCAATATCTAGGGAAAAATTTCATTTTTTTTAAATTGTTTTTTGCTTAGTTTTTGAGATATTGTCAAAACTTGGCAAAAATCCCACTGCTGCCACCATTTTGGGCAAAATATGACACTTTTTGACCTATTTTGTCAATGTTTTTAAGGCTGGGGTGGACCTTCAAATGGCATAAACCGTTTCTGTACGCTAACTCTCAAATTAATTGAATAACCTATATAAAAGTATACATTTTCAGAAGCGGATTTTTACCCTGAACATGATGATGATATCAGTTTTTGACCAAAAATGTCAATTTTGGCAAAAAATACATACACAAAATTGTCCCAAACATTTCTGGAAAGCCTAACTAAAATTTTGTGAAATGTTGAACATTTTTGCTTTTAGGAAGGTTTTTTTTTTAACTTAGTTTTTAAAAAAAATGCCAAAAATAGGTCAAAAAATCCCACCGCTGCCACCAAAATGGCAATAATATCATGTATGGAGGACCAAAAAAATACAATGAGGTGCCCTGACTTCAATTTTTTTAATAAATCATAAATTGTGTGGTAGTGAAATCTCACCCTCTACAAAAGTCGGAGACGGGTTTATCTGCAGCATAGGCGCATTCTCTCGGAGCTGTGTCAGGCCATTAGAAATGTCATCACTGGTTGTAGGTGATGTCGAATCAACGATTGCATTGAATTCCACTCTGATACTACCGGGTGTTACTAGCCCTGGGAGAACACTCAGGACGCCTGGGATCGAGTCTATATACTCTGTGAGCTGTTAAACAAGGATTGAATAGGAAGATATGATTTGTCATATTGCAGTTATCGGCAACACACAACGCTCGTAATTGATGTATGACCCCGAGATATCTTCCCGAGTTTTGGGTATAGGATGATAACTTACCAAGATCGCTGTATCAAAACTAACCAGCCGAATTTTTTTTCGTACATTTACCATTTTATTCCTGATTTATTAAGCTTTCATGTGATATTTTTTGTGAATTCAAAAGACCAAAGGGTAAGCCTGACTAGGTACATTTTGTAACAAGACCCCGGTCAGCTCATTCGGATTTCCCACGCTATTTCAGGTGTTAATTTCCTGTGCCAAGTAGTTTCGACATACCCACTTTCATTGGCCCACCACGCTCGCATCCTTAAAGCTATCAACTTCGTACACACATGTCAATCAAGATCATGAAATTCTCGTTCTCATGACATTAGCATTTGATAATTCAAAGGACCTGATCGAGTCCATTGAAAAAACACGTAAGACACACCCCAAATGCCTTCTTAACCAAGTTATACTGGGACAGCGGCCCGTAAATAGGCGTTGATTGGTCAGAATGACCGTGCCGGGTAGATACACTTACGTTGTTTGTCAATTAAAGCAATACTATAAGATTTTGATCAAAAATGATTTATAGTAAAAACATCATAAAATGAAGGAATGTGACAATCTAAAAGCGTTTTCAAGTGTATTTTGTCAAAAAAAAAATGTTTTGGCACTGAAAAATAAATAAAAGGTCTCATTTTTTAAGTTGGGACCCAATAAAAGGTGGTTTTGTTACATTTCTATCTAAAATATATGTTCCTTTTCAGTATATTTTCACTATGGGAACCAAAATAGACTTTTTGGGGGGCTCAATTAAAAGCTAGATTAATGGTCTTTCATTTTCAGAAGAATAAAAAAATAATAATTTAATAAGTAATTGCTACGGTTCGATAAACATAATTAGCAAGAGGTAGAGGAGGAGGAGGTAGAGGAGGAATTGGTATCAAAGAGGGGGTAGAGGAGGATATAAGGGCAATGAAGTGGTAAAAGAGGACGTTTTAGTTCAATAAGATAATAGAGGGGATGGTAATGAGTTCTTTGGACGTGAGGTAGAAAGTTGAAATTAATTATATCAATTGTTAACAAGAGGAGAGTTTTAATCGATTTAATCAATCTAATAAATTATTAGATTGATTAAATTGATTAAAACCCTATTATTATAATTACTCAAATAACAAAATTGAGATTCATATTTGTTACATCAGGTTATGCAATGTTAAATACAATGCTTATTGGCTAAATTTTATGCACAGGACACACTTTACTGAATATAAACAATACAAGCTGCAATTAACTCCTAAATTTGTAACACCCTGTATAATGTATGCAACATTGATGATGAACTTTCTTCTGATATGTATGGATGGGCAATAGGCTAAACTCTATGTTCAACGCATTGACTTTATATATACAAGTCCTATTTTTTGTCTGGATGTCTAACAATTGACGATCATTTTGACGATATTTTTGTTTGTCTCACCATGTATAACTCTTAGCCACCCTGTACGCTTGACTTTATATGCACATTTTGAAATTTGTGACACAATTAGCTTTAAGGATATATATACTTATATGCACTTATGATGCATATTTTTGGAAATCCTGAGGGTTTTATATAAGAAGAGGCTATATTTCAATAAAACACACATGTAACGCGTTTGGGTCCCAACTTAAGAAATGAGACCAAAAAGGAAATGCATGCTTTCCTATACTAATAGGCCTACATGTTGAATTAAATTCGGGATCCCGAAATTAATTCAACAAATGGCCATAGCGGAAAAAGTAAGCATCTTTGAGCAAAATCGTTTGGAGGGTATTTTTATCTACCAAAAACAAACCCAATAAGCCCTAAAAATCAAAAGTCATGGGTGACAGGGGGCGCTTCATTTTTAATACTTTATAGTATTGCTTTAAACAGATCGCCGACTTGGTTTAGCAATGCAAAGGTCGCGGTGTAGTGTGCAGTGGGCGATAACTGCAAAATGTTATCTATTCTTGCGAACACGATGTTTTAAAGTTATTAAAGTTCAGACCATCGCTACCAATTATTGACACCAAAATGTTTCTAGTTATTTTATATCTAAAATATTTCCCCATATAGGTTAAAGTCCATATATTTATGGTGACCGTATAAAACAACAAATGGAAATAATTACTTGAAATAAACTGTGGAAAAATACTTACCAATGGTTGTAAAACTCTAACTAGTTGACGACGTGCAACTGAACCGGGTATATTATACTCGGGACTGTAGACTGCCTCCTCTCCATTGATCATTTCAATTGCAATTTGGCCAGAAATAACTGACGTGGATGCATCATCTCTTCCTGAATTTGGAAGGAAACGAAAAAAATATCACCGTTGTTTAAACCCAATAGAAATGGGGGTCATTTTTATTTGTAAGTGTCAAAATAGATGGCGCTCTTCATAAAAACTCGGTTTTAAACGTAGACGGGTTATGCTTGTTTGTACTACCGAAATTAAATATCCAAATAAAGCATCTGACAAGAACATTTTCCTTATCGCTGTCAGCCAAAATCTTCATAAATCAAACAACATAATCAATAACTTGAATTTTAACAAGGCAATAACGCAAAAGTCATGCGCCAACCAGGGAAGGTTTCAAAAATAAATAATGAGAAAAGTAAATTTACCTAGATAAAGGAATACACTAATTATCACGTTATTAACGATAGTCATAATAATTCATACGGAGGAATATTGATATTAAACATTTGTCTAACACATGTATGAAGTACAAGTTCTGACAAAAACAGATTAATGAGAACAAGCAGATTTAAAAATAAATTCTTGACCAAAAAGTCTATTAAAAAAACTCGGAAATTTTTCACTCATTGTCACCAAGTCTAAAATTCAAATGCAGCTCGAAAATTACATTGTTTACTTCCAAAATTTAATAAAATTATTCCAAGAGTTTATCTGAATTTTACAGCTACTAAACGGTAGATTGGACATGTAAAAAGGCTCAAATTAATTATTTTCTGACACCATTACATAAATCGGTAGTCGAAAAGTGTTTCTGCTTTCGCCAATGGCTAGCTATTAACACGTGCCGCTCGGTGAAAAACATGCGATCTCATATTATTTCTCGCATCTAATTAACCTGTACGTGTGACAAGTGACCTGCCATTGAACTTGTGTATAACATATGTACGGCCGGCCCGTTACTTATCGCTCACAACCAACATGAATCATGTCAAAGTTACCATTTGTTTTGAAAAAATTAATTAATATACTTCCATATAAATGTACAACCATTTAGTCGGCTGTAGGATTCCCAAGGCTCTTGAGTACACATATATATTCAGATGTCGAAAAGGAGAATTCTCCGAGGTGAAAATGTGATATTTATGAGTGAAAATGTTCAGGTTTTTTCCGAAAAACTTTTAGTCCAAAAATCTCTTTTTTCGCTTATATGATAAAATTCATAACTTCTACTTTATATTATGTGTTAGATATGAGTTTTATATTGACATTCATGAATTTAATCAATTACAACTATTCTTTATTTTCACAAAAATAGTGATTTATTGTGAGTAGTGAGCGGGTTCTTTGCACTAAAATCAGCGGGAAGAAGAATTGAATTTCCCGGCTTGGCACGTGACTATTACGTTTTTGCCTAGTTAACTTGAATTATGTATAGCGCCCTCATTTTTGCACAAAATCTGAATTTACAAAAATACTACCAATAATAATACGGACTGAAATTAATTAAAGTTCAACCAAAATGAAAAAATTTGAGAATGGGTTCAACTTGCTGTGGAGAAAAACCCCGAATTTTTAGTTAAAAGGTGAAGAAATTTGGCAACAGCGACAACCAGAAGTGATATACGAAGAAAACATCATTGTTGTCCTTTTCTCTATAGCTTTACGTGTTTTTCATTTTTTATTTATATATCTTATTAATTAAACATTTTCAAATTATAGTTCGCAGATTTGAAATTTGAACCACAATAGTAGAATTGTGTAAAAAGGTGTCAGTTATTTTGAGATAAAAAGTGAAAGTGTTCTAGCCATTAAGGGATTTTCTCGGAGATGCAGTTGCTTACAGTGCAGGTTAGCGTTTTTTCATAAATAGAAAACAATTTAAAAAAATGAATCTGTTTTGCGTGCGCAAATTTCTATGCACACTGAACGCATGCTTTACTAACATCGATCCGTAATATATACGCGGGAAATTATGCAGACCCAGATGTGCCATCAAAGTAATCAATTTTTGTCATTTTTCTTGAGAGGAGGATATAAGGGCAAAGAAGTGGTAAAAGAGGACGTTTTAGTTCAATAAGATAATAGAGGGGATGGTAATGAGGTCTTTGGACGTGAGGTAGAAAGTTAAAATTAATTATATCAATTGTTAACAAGAGGAGAGTTTTAATCGATTTAATCAATCTAATAAATCATTAGATTGATTAAATTGATTAAAACCCTATTATTATAATTACTCAAATAACAAAATTGAGATTCATATTTGTTACATCAGGTTATGCCATGTTAAATACAATGCTCATTGGCTAAATTTTATGCACAGGACACATTTTACTGAATATAAACAATACAAGCTGCAATTAACTCCTAAATTTGTAACACCCTGTATAATGTATGCAACATTGATGATGAACAACTAACACAGCAACCCTATGTTTTATATCAGTATTTTGAAGTACGCAAAAGAATGCTTTAACATATACGGTATGTAAAAAGTACAAAAAACAATGGAGCATTTACTGTTTTAAAAGCACATAATGATCGACGTTTTGGAGCTTTTCCTATACTTTGTGTGGTAAATCGAGTGAATTTTTGGGAAAATATGTATTTTTTGAAACGTCTGTATCTCAAAAAATTAGCACGGTGACCTATTTATTTTATTTTAGATTTGTTATTAGAACCCTAAATCTACCAAATACTAAATGTTTCAGAAAATCAATGGAGATTTTGTATCTCTGAGAAAACCCCTTAAAAATGGCTGATTTGCAACCTATAGGGAACATTGACCAGACAAGCACACACTATTTTTGAGAGGACCTTTAAATATGCAACTTTAGGAACACAAATTGTCAATTGGCAACGTCTCTCACAATAAATATCAAAGTCAATGTGCTTTGTGTCATAGGGAACGCACCATTATGTATCTAGGGGAGGGGACGGAAGTTTGGGTCGGAGCAAGATTTTTTCGCTGACTTGAGCGGAAAAAAATTGATGACATCGAATCAGAGCCTCACAAGATTGTCTGGGGCGTTCCTCAAGGATCTGTATGTGGTCCACTTATTTTTACACTTTATACTGCTCCGATAAGTGATATTATCTCGCGCCATAAGTTGCAACACGTAGAAATTGCTGATGACGCCCAAGTGTATGATATCTTTGACCCCTCTGAAAGAGACCCTGTGATCGGACGCTTGGAAGGTTGTATTCGTGACATTAAAGCTTGGGCTATGTACAACAAACTCCAACTCAATGACAATAAGACTGAGATATTACATTTCCATTCTCGCTTTGTTGACTGTGAACCACTTCCATCTGCAAAGATTGGTGATACATATATCAATCCCAGCCCTGAAGCCCGCAATCTCGGTGTCACCTTAGATAGCCATCTCTGGCTAAAGACTCGTATAAGCAACGTTTGTCGCAGTGGCTGGGCTTTTTTTCTATAAGCTTGACAGAATTAGGAAATACCTAAACAATGCTACCACTGAGCGTCTAGTACACGCTTTTATAACCTCACGCCTTGACTGCTGTAATTCTCTCCTTGTGGGTCTTCCTGACAACGATCTACAAAAACTCCAAAGACTCCAGAACGCTTCGGCCCGTCTTGTCACACTGACTAAACGCATAGATCACAACACTCCAGTGTTACAGGATCTCCATTGGCTGCCTATATCTAAGTGCATTGAATATAAGAACCTCCTGATTCTGCTTTGTAAGAATTTGTATTTGTAAAAACAGCGCTCAGTGGCTTCTTTGTCATGAGCGCTCAAAAATCTCTTACTATTATTATTAAAAGGTTTTATTCTATTTTATTTTTGGCCAACCCTGAGGCAAATATGTGCACATTTAGTTAACTTTGCTGATTGATGTTACGAAAACCTCAAACCCGGATTCAACTTTATCGTAACGGCTCGAAGTATTAATTGAAAACTTAAATTATAGCGATTGAAGTATATTGCTTGAAAAATTTGTGATTCTTCGAACAATTTGAATAATTTAAATTAATTACTTTTTTTCATTATGAACAGTCAAAAGGTTTTGGCGCATTGAACACGAATGTCAAAATAACGGAATTAGCACACACGCTTTACTTCTCTTTTTTTACGGGATACCCTGACCCTGAAGATGGTACCTACTTTAAATGATAATAAGAATTTTCTTAAATTAAACGGCGGGGGACCACACCCCTTTCCCTAATGGGTGATTCTCCGTCGCATAAAGATGCAAAGGAATATACCGGGGCCAGGCAAGTATAATTTTCAAAGGCATAGCGTGACCACAAAGCCAAAATATACCATTTTTTCCCCATTCACACCTTAAATCAGGATTTTACCGATACCGTTTTTACTCTATGTTTTGAAAAGGTATACCCTATCTATTGAAAATGACAGTTTTGGTACCCTAAACGGTCATCTGATTCACCCTTCAATCCTCAAAAATAATCCTAATTCACCCTTTTCTTGGTTATGCTTGCCTGCAACATTATACTTGGCTGCCCGAGCGAATGGCGAATATGACATAAGGTTTTTAAATAATTGAAAGGTTATCTTTTGAGGTAATGCTATAAAATATATTATAAACCGATCGGTATGATTTGAGTCTATTGCCCTCTCAAAACAAAATCGGTATATAAAACAAATATTGAATGCTCTTTCATTCTGGTAATGGTAAAAAGTATTTCCCTCAGTGATCTTAAGACCATCATGCACACACAGAAAAAAGTGAGTCATTTGTCCGTATATTAAAACACTTGACCAAAAATTGAAAGTGATGCATAAATTGACTCACTTTTACGCGACTGACTCACGTTTTTCTGTGTGTGGTACGTGGTCTCAGATCAATTCCCCTCATGAGCATTCAATATTTGTATACTATTGTACATTATAACACAACTTAACTTTAGGCGGTTTTATTTCAATTTCATATTGGGTGGTAATCACTCCCATCAAAAGAGCGGTATCAGTGACCAATCTTTAAAAGAGTGACAATATTCACTCCCTCAAAGAGTGAATTATAACTCTATAAGAGTGACATTTCACTCTTTAAGAGTGAAACCCCGTTCGAAATGTCACTCTTTTGGAGTGAAAAAAATATCACTCTAAGAAAGAGTGACTGTTCACTCTTTTCATTTTAAGAGTGTAATGCAAATGTCTAAAAACTACAAATTGACAAAGAATAAATTTATATCTCTACCTTATATCGTGATAAGACTAGCATTACCAAAAAAATGCAAAAAAACTACGTTTCCAACTTTTCATATCATCTTTGTTTTATGTTCATTTTTTATTTAATGCACTCACTTTTAACTTTGATTGAAAAATAGTTACAAAAATCAAGATTGTACGAATCTGTTTAAGAATATGATTCAACTTATCAACATTTAAGATACTTTCTTAGCCATAACCTTCTATCGTTCTAAGCCTATCTATTCGTTAAAATGTCAATCATTGGTGGTCTCTATCAGAACTCGGAACCGCATCTCTCGCACCCCAATCTCTTGTCCACCTACATCGAGCTACCCGGCGGTATGGGTAGCGATTTTGTGCATATATAAGACCCCGTTTATGACGTAACCTTTGGTAACCTTTTGGAGCTTTAGGGTTAATAATGCGTGTATAGATAATTAATAATATCAACATGATTGTCAACATGACGAAATATATCATCTCGAAAAGGCGACAAAATAGGAGTTACAATGAACAATGATGAAATAAATTGTATCACCATATTGCCATTTTTTTTTAAATGGTTCATGTTTAGTAGGGGAGGCTGGGGTGAGTTGACCCTCGGGGTGAGTTGGCCCACAACAAGTTTCTGCTCGCGTGACCAGGGAGAATTATGTTACTGGTGATTTTTGGTCTTATATAATGCATCAAATTTACCATAAAATTTACAAAACCCAGCTCATCTCTTTGTGTGAGTTATCAGTAAAACTAGTTTTTGAGTTATCTAGGTATACTTTTTTAGCAAACGTAATTTTGTACTAGTGCCAAGATATTACTTCGCTGGACCAAGTTATTATTATTGATTACGAGCTATGGTACATGTCCAACATGTCATGGGATCAAATCCACTTATCCTTTGTTTTGTTGGTATACCCCGAGGTTAAGTCTAAACTGGGACTACGGGGTGAGTTGGCCCCCTACCACATGGGGTAAGTTGGCCCTATGGCGAATTTGCCCAAGATGGTATGATAACCTACTCAGACTCTAGCACAATAACATTTATGACGTTTTAACACGATTTTAATTCTAAGCAAATAAATAGATGCGTATAACAAGACGCAAGGAGTCTTAAATGAATATGGTAGGCCTATATTGCATATATTGCATGCAGATAACACTGTAGGTCACAACGTATCTTTTTAAAAGATCGATATTGTATTAATTTATTATGGCATTTCACCTTAAAAGGACATTTTTGTATGCAGAACATTCCCGTGCTTCACTTAAAAAAACATAATGGATGAAATGTGTCACGGTAAAATGAGTAAGACTCTTTTTTTGTAAATGGAGCCAACTCACGGGGTGAGTTGGCCCTTTTGACGCCTTTTTTATTTTTGTAATTATTTAAATACGATAAGCCGCAGAGTCTTAGTATTTACATGAAACATAGCTTGGGTACATATCTATCTTGTGTTAACAGGAAAATCTTCTAGACCTTAACCTCTCCAATACAGGGCGTTCAAACAACAAAAGGTGGGCCAACTCACCCCACCCTCCCCTATAGTTTGGTGTCCAAATACATTTGCTTGCGATATTCGCTTTGACCTTTTGTCTCAGATGGCGGGAAAATATTTTTTACAATGTTTGAATATTGGTTCACTCGATGTTAGCAAAAGTAAAATCGATGTTTACATCGCTTTATAACATTTTGATTAAAGCATCGAAAAAAGAGTATTCCCTGACGTCAGGTTTTTTTGGAGGCTTAAATACAAATACGAAAAGGATATTAAATAAAAAAGAACATATACATTTGGTCGCCGACTATTTTTAAAGGATTTTTTGAAGATGAAATATAATGTTTAGTACATAACACGAGAATTCCGATTCAATTAACAATAATTGTCAATTACATAACGACATTAAACTCTGATAACTTTCAATTCATTTTTTATTTATAATATAACTATAATGTTATCTTGATGGAAGATTTTAAACCTTTTTCACAGCACAAAAGTTGAAAACATACCTCGGAATTTTCAAACGAGATCCTTCGTTTTTCATCAGCGAGATGAGACCGACTCAGGTCGTGACCTTTGGGTACTTGACCTGAGAACAGTCTCGTAGACTCTCGGTTCAGCGTCGGTTGGTGCAGTCGGATGTAAGCTGCTTCCTTAACACCCCTTTCAAAGTATCTGGGATCCTTGTCGAGAGTCCCGGAGATTCGATGTTAAGGTGATTTGAGACTTCTGAAGAGGTGTTGCTTGCTCTTTTATGTTCGGCATTGTTCGGGGTGAAAGCACATCACTCATTGTTTCATTTTTGCAAATTTATT
>JXSR01S000665.1:6760-28614 GCA_000969725.1 Ophiothrix spiculata | reverse complement strand
CTGTCCAACACACCACACACATGATTGACAGCTAAACAAAAGAGCTATTATTACTCAAATAGGTACCACTTCCTATTAGTCCTTTTGTGTTGCAGTAAACATGTTTATCATTAAAATCATCTTGTGCACAACAGATTGGCCACTCACATATTATGTCTGACTTATGATACTGCTTTACGCAATAAAATTTTATAATAATAAATTACATTTTCAGGGGCCTGTAACAAGGCGAATATTATTTAAGATCCCGAGAAATTCCATAAATCGTCGACAATTTCCTTGTATGGCACCGAAAGGTCCTTTAGTCGCCGACAAATTCTTGAAATCGGCAACAAATACCTTTAATAGTGAGAAATGTCCAAACTTCCGACCACAAATTTCTAAAATCGCGCAAAAATGTCTAAAATCGACAAAAAATTCTTATGATATCACCGAAAAGGTCGTTTAGTCGCCGACATATTATCAAAATCGGCAACAACTATACCTTTAATCGGGACAAATTTCTAAAATAGCAGACAAATGACCCAAATTGACCGCAAATTTCTAAAATCGTGCAAAAATGCCCAAAGTCGACAACGAATTTCTTAGACAGATCATAACCTGTTTGTCGATTTACAGCGATCTAATGGTTTTCAGCGGAATTTACAATGCGTTTCGCCTTTTTAACTTAATTAGATGCGAACTCCCCAGCGTCCTGGTGCCTCCATAATCGGTTAAATTTTAAGGTTACAAGATCGAAATTTGGTTGCCAGTTTGACATCCTAATTGATTTGAATTTACGAATCGAGTCGTTGAGTCATCCTATACCAGCTTTTTTAGCGATTACCCAATTGAATTTAAGGTTACAAAGTTGAAGATTTGGTATCTATATGACAGGCAAAATTCTAAAAAAAACTAGATAGGTTCTTGTGTTAATTTGTTGGTTATTTTGATTACGGCGATTTGTATGAAATAGTTGCGATAATAAGTTGGTCTTGCTTATAATTCTTTTTCATTTGGATCTAATCAGAACCTTGTCGAGCGAGCTTCTGTTTTGGTGATTGTTTGCGAAACGAGAAGTGACCAACCAGTTTCTGACCAAGATGAGCTATTGAAATTTATTTGTAGTAATTGTAATTAAATTATATACGGTTACCAAAAACTAAGTTTCCCCCTTGGATGACCAGACTGCTGTCAAGACAGAAGTCGCCATGTTGGCTGTTTTTCTCCTGCATAAAGCAAGTTTTCGTCAAAGGAAAAAATTCTCTATATTAACAACACACTCTACCATTTAAAGGAAAGGTAATGTCGCTTTTGAGCAAGACCCATTTGTTTGAAACTCACTTTTTTAACCAGCCGAAAAAAAGTTGCATTTAATTTCTTGTGGCAACCAAAACAAGTTTACTTCGCATTTATTGCATTAACATGACTATGCAGCCAAAATACACATTTTGGCATGGTTTCAATATCTTAATGTAGCATCCAATTCTGTCAGGCTAATGTCATGGTAACAGCATTGCTTGAAAGTGAGAGATAATGTGAGAGAAAGTGAGAGAAAATCTCCGGAATAAAATCATTAGTACTCTAAACCTTCAGATGAGCATGCAAATTTCACTGGAGCAAACAAATACGATTTTTACAATGAGACAGCATTGGCAGAGATATTACTGCACATTTTTACCAGGGCATGGAAGTTGGAACTTGAACGACCAAGGGTAATGGATCGCAGAATATAACAATTTTATACACGATATCACTGCACTGTTAATCTGTGTTTTGTTCTCATGTTGAAAATATGGATTTTCATGAATGACTCAGGCTTACCTAACTTTCTTCTGGTGTATAAAAAATGTCGTATGGTGCAAATTTCAAATAAATCCGTCAAATTTGTAAATTTTTATTCCAAAATCGCTTTACAAGTTGAAAAGAGCGGTGGACACAGCACTTTTAATCCTACAATGTCTTCATTGAAGTCATGACAATTTATTTAAAATAGAGTAGGGACCGGGCCTGAATCATGTTTTAACTATGTAACATGCACTGATTTAAAATAGAGAAAACAACATTTAAGTAAACGTGAGACCATGTTGAGATTTCACAAAATACGCAAGTGCAACTTTTTTCGTCGGTTTAAACAAATGCGTGTTGTTAGAAAACGACAAAAGCTTTCATCAAATGGTCAAGTGGGTTTCGTGCAATTAACCCAAATTGAGTTTGTGAGGAAAATTGTTGGAAATTAAGATAAAACACCCTAAAAATGCAAAGCATATATAATTAATTTCCTAATGCAACTTTGTTCTGTTAATAGTGTATTGACAAAGTACTTAAGTTCAAGTGTTTCCTTTTGTCTGTGTGCAGAGCGCATGAAAGGAACTAACAGTGGAGGTTGAAAATTATCAATATAAACACTTGAGATCATTGGTCTGGGTGTCTCCAAACTTTGGTGACACTAATTTATTAGTCTATACATCCAGTCGGCTAGAGTTTTCTGCTGATTATCGTGGTCAGGCATAACATTTAACGCATGTGCCGGGTGTGTGTTATCCAATAATTTGCTTCACTGTGACGTTTAGTTTGTCAGAAACATTTAAAAAGAGGTATCCAAATTATTTATCATAAAATTACTTGTATTAAATTTGTCAACAATGTCAGTATATCCTGGGGGGGGGGGGTACTTACATTGACAAGGTATACGTATATTATGTGCCTGCATTTTGGGCTGATTTTTCCAGGATTTACTGAGGTATATCAATGGGGTGGTTTTCGTCTCAGATGAGAGCACCTAATTTTCATAAATTGGGTGCTTTTGGGAAAATTTGCAAAAAAGCGCAAGGGCAAGGTAAATCTACGTGTCATCAAGCTTATCCAAACAATTTTGTTTTTCCCGCCAAAACAAACTCTTTGATATCAACTTTATGTCGACACACTGCGACATGTCGACATGAAAAAACAGTCTCGACAGAAACCTTATTATTTATAGATTCTACTCTTCCAGTATGCCAAAATTTGTTATAGTGTGTCCGATGTGCATAAGTGAGTCAAATCTTGCAGTGAATATGGAATACCACGTCAAGATTATCCTAACCCTAACACTTTTGACCACTTCTTCTTTTAAAAACTATCTCCTCAGAAATTTGCAAGTCAATAAACGCTGGTTTTCACCTGGATTCGAACCCGGGACCTCCCGTTTTCCGATCCAATCATCACTATGCAGTGCCGGATTTACCTTTCCAAAACCGTGGGCCAGGCCTAAACTGAGGGCCCCCATACCAATAATTTTTAAGTGGCTGTGACTGCTAACGTCAAAAATATGTTAGATATAAAATTTGCCTTCCCCCACATGGGGATGAGGGGGTGGGGGGGGGGAGTAAAAAAATCCCATGTATTATTCTTTTTTTTCCCCCTTCTTCTCCCTCCCTTTCCCCCCTTTTTTTTCCTCTCACGATCAAGGGCCCCCCTGGACCTCGGGCCAACGGGCCCATTTATAAATCAGGTACTGGACTGTCACTATGTCAAGCCACTGAGCAGGCGCTGTCATGTCAGCGATTTCGTGATCATTGTTAACTCGGAATTTCTCAACTTTGAGGAATGGGATGATTGTGAGATTCAATGGGGTTAGGTTTAAGGGAGAGTAGCTGTAAATGTTAAATCAGGCCTTCTCTTGGTCCATGCCTTTCAAGCTTTAATTTCCCAGTTTCATATACACCGTCTTTTCAATATTTTGTAACTTACATAAATCCTTGCCCGATATATGTATCAAAGGCATGGTTTTAAAGAAGATGACTGGGTCATATGTCCTTTTGTGCATACGAGTATCTTTAGTTACGTAAATAAGTAATAATAGAGTGTGATGTTTTCCTATATATCCAAAAAAAAAAAAAAAAGCCAAAAAAAAAAAAAAAAAAAAAAGAGGACGAGAAAATGTTATTTTAGGATTGTGGTCAAAGCATTTTCAATTTTCAATGACGTACAATGTTAATTTTTATTGAAAAATAATCGCTGTGAGTTGGTATAATGGGCTCATGTTTTGCTTATAAACAAGTTTTATTTTCAGTCAATTGAAAACACACACACACATAGTAATAAATTGCTGTACTTTAGTAAACTATGCAAAGCAATATATAATTGAGACCACCTTCTGAAATATTTACACAAGTGTAACTTTCACGTGCGTGTCCATTCTGATTTGAAGCATTTTCATTACTCAATGTAGACTGCGGGATGTGCTGACATATTGTCCAGTTCTGTTTCCCAGTCATGGGCAGAATATGAATTGTGGCTGAAGTTATGGTAAGCTTAAGGGAGATGCCTACCAAACAAACAATTTTCTTTATCATGCACATATAGGCACTTGTGATGCCTTATTATGATGTGCCTATCCTATGAAGTGTGACTTAAAAAAAACCACTTTTTTTACCGCATATTTTTACGGTTGCCATGGTAATGGCGGCCATATTGGATTTAATGGGTTTACGAGAAACCAAATTCTGAAGTAACTATAATATACTTTTTAAAACTAACAGTGGTTATTACATGATAAAAGCATTACCTACGTCACTACAGAGCCCTTTTATTGAATTTTCTTATAATTTGACCTCCAAATAAGCGGGTAAAATTTGCATGTGTAATTTTGGCGGGAAAATTCAAAAAATCCATCGTTTTAGGCCCATAAGTCAAATTTGGAGATGAAATGTCAAAAAAGGGCTCTGTAGGGACCTGTAGTTCTGAATACTTTATGGATAAAAAATATGATAACTATTATCATGGAGCAGCACATCTATAATAATTTCTAGAAGTAGATTTACAAGTTGATCAGTGCGACCCGAGCATCGGACAAAAATGATTTTTTTTTAAATAAACACCATTTTATAGCTCATCACTAGTTTTCAAATCACCCCTGCTCATCTCACCATAGCAGTTCATTTAGGCAAAAACGTACTGACTATAAGGGTGAAAACATAGTCGGCCTCCAAACAAAATTATCGCTACCAAACATTTGGTCGTGACGTCAAAATGACAAGTGACTCCAAATAAAATAACTTCAACACCGAGTTGAGACCAAATAAAATTTCGCGCAAGATTGCACATGTATTGAATTGCCATATACATTGCACCAAATGTTTGTTACTGGTTCATACTTTAAATTTCGATGGCAAATATTTGGAGACGTCACGACCAAATGTTTGGTAGCGAACATTTTGCTTGGAGGCCGACTATGTTTTGTGCCTAATACTGATTGAAAGTCAATACAACAAGCTTTATTGAATATAGAATGTGATAAACACTATTGTTCTCTGTCCCGGTTGAAAAAACACACCCTCTCTATTCTTCAATGTTATGAGTCTGAATTTGATTTATTTTGTAGATGATATACCGAAAGTTCTTCCTCCGATACTATAGAGGGCGCCCCACTCATGGGGTCGTTGCCATCCATTGTCTTTGGGAATGCTATTACTTCTCGAATTGAAGGTTCTCCTGCCAAGATAGATACATAACGATCAAAACCTGAAAAATGAGGAAAATAAGATGAAATAACAAATTAATTTCATTTTTTTCTATGTTTATGCATTGAAATACTGAGTATTTGGAGGAAAAAGTATACTTTAGGTCCCATCAAAAACTATACCCTAACCCTAACCCTACACCCTACACCCTAACCCTAAAATTCTGGAAGGGACCTAAAGTACACTTGGTCCGACAAATATGCCTTGCAAAAACGACCTTAGTCATTTTACAAGAGAAACATTTTTGTGTCTCACTAACCCAGATTTTGTGAAAAACAATATTTTTTGAATTTTTCACTTATTCAAGACTTTCTTGCATTAAATAGAAAATCAGTCATGCAGATACACCATTTTTTTTTTTATTATTAAATGGTTAAATAAACATAATTTTTACTCAAAACTTTGATAAAATATCCCAAATAACCCATATTTCATGATGCCATCAAAATTTTAATGTTGACAAAAATGTCAGTTACGACTTTCTTGCACCCACATGACGAGTTGTCACAAACTGATTTTTGTAACATAATGTCAAAACGGTTCACTTTTTGGTACATATTTTTTTAAATAACAAAGTTTTAATCTGAAATAGGTGTGCCTATCAAAATTCTATTCAAGGAATGCATTGGTCTTGAGTTTTGCCATTTAAATGTTGACTTGGCCTCCCCAGTTTAGTGTAAATTTATCAAGTTCATTTGAGGTCAAAGATTACAGTTATAGATCAAGAAGCGATGCTATACAGAAGCGTGCCACATAAATAGTGTAACAAAAAAAGACAATTATTTCCAAGGGAGGCGGTCTCAAGTTTCAATTTATTATGGATATGAGGTGAGATTAATCTGTAGTCTGGGCTTAAGGCAAACAAATGCACAGTTTAGACACCATGAAATTGACTTTTGCTCTAAAAAGCATCCTTCCATACTGAATTTTAAAAATTAACCCTTGGGAGTGGCCAACAGGATTTAGAATGGGGCCTTTAGGGTTGGAAATCTCTTCATATGCGAGTGTTAACCTTAGGGCCTAAAAAAATGTTTGTTTGCCCTCCGCGACCGACCCTAAAATACCAAAAATTAGGGTCGGGTATTTTAGTTTTTTTTCGAATATGTAAACTATGAAAATTCAAAATTTTCGATGGAAAAAATGGCAGTATAAAGTCACATTTAGTAGTATAAAATGCATACTTCCTCTAAATAATGACCCACAATCTTTGCTTAAGCCCTGGGGTCGATTTCACTAACGTTAAAATGCATCGTTAACCCATCGTAAATCCCAAACCCATCGTTAGCTAAAACCACCTCTTGACCCCATGCAACGTTAACAAACGGATATAATTTTTCTAATGCATAATTCATATACCTTACGATGTGGTGAGCACTTACGAAGGGTTTTCACGTCTTTGTGAAGTCTAGTTTTAGTTACGAGCTGAACCCTTCGTTTGCTACGATGCATCGTAATGTTAGTGAAATCGACCCCTGCATTGCTTGGTATTCACGATAAAATCCATGGAATGACATCATTCTTTAAAATATATGTGAAGAGTTAAAAAAAAAAAAGATCAACCGACCGACCGACCGAAAATTTTAATTTTTCCACTGGAGGGCAAAAAAACAATTTTTTTTTCCTAATGGAAGAATATAAAGCAGATCAAGCTGTAAAAGGCGTAAGTGGACATTCTGGTGTTTAGGTTACATTTGGAACCAGGGGGGGCACCAAGATATTAAAGTGGGTAGGTATGTTTAAATCGCCGGATTGGGGGTCAGGTGAACTGATTTTGAATGAAAAAATGAACTGATTTTTAAGGTCTTGTGAACTGAAATTTAAGCCAAAAATGGCCTCTTGAGCTGACAATTTTCAAATTTCTTGATCAATTATCACACTTTTCCTCAAAAAGGGGTCTAAAGAACTGAATCGTGCTGAAAATGGGGGTCTAATTACCTATAGCAATTCCTCCATGAGGTGGGCATCCTGATTCCAGTGTTTCAAGTAGATGGCTCATAGAGCTAACATCCTTTGACCCTTGACCTCTTACCTATCGCTATTCCTCCATGAGGTGGACATCCTGATTCTAGTGCTTCAAGTAGATGGCTCATAGAGCTAACATCCTTTGACCCTTGACCTCTTACCTATAGCAATTCCACCATGAGGTGGACATACTGATTCTAGTGCTTCAAGTAGATGGCTCATAGAGCTAACATCCTTTGACCCTTGACCTCTTACCTATTGCTATTCCTCCATGAGGTGGACATCCTGATTCTAGTGCTTCAAGTAGATGGCTCATAGCACTAACATCCTTTGACCCTTGACCTCTTACCTATAGCAATTCCTCCATGAGGTGGACATCCTGATTCTAGTGCTTCAAGTAGATGGCTCATAGAGCTAACATCCTCCTAGAATTCGGAAACAAAATGATAAGAACTGATATTAAAACAAAGTTATTCCTAGTTTAGCTAGGGGAAATCATACATAGGTCAAACGATGGCGCCCTTCGTTTCAAAAAGTGTGCATTATGTCAAAGATAAAATTTTGTGTGTCAGCTAAATGTTGTAATTCAAATTATCTCTTTAAATTCTGTCACTTGAATAGAAATGAATTTGTAAGCAACTAATTAACAACATACACTCAATTAGAGATCATGAAAGTGACGCTCTAAGAAGCTAAAATGGTTTATATTTTGCATTGATCTCTATGGGAAATAGGTTGGCAGCCATCTTGGTGGACATGGTGGTCATATTTTTTTGGGATTTTGACAAAATCTTCTTTTTGATGTAACTTTGTAATTACTTGTCCTAGAGAGGTGGTTCAAATGTCATTTTGTAGCTAATTTTGTCATCTTCAATTTGAATTCACTTTTAAGAAAATATTTTTAATTTGAAAATTTTATGATTCAGCCTAGTTTAGCTAATCAAAACTTAAACAAAAAGTAACCTCCTAACATATTTAACATCTGAACAGACCTCAACTAAACTTAACCAGAATAGATTCAAGTAAATTGTATAGGGGATTCTGTACTCCGACTTCTTGTCGCTTATAGAGCAGGGTTATTGTACCTCTGGATATGTTCAGTGATTGGCCCGATATCCAGGCAGATCGCGTAAATCTTCACTTGTTGCATTTACAGCGTGTGGATTTAGATTCACAAGCAAATTGTGTCTATGTTTCAAGTAGCATCTATTGCAGTGGCGTAGCTAGAGGGGGGGCCATGGGACCCCCCCCCCCCCATTACTGACCTGTCCGTCGGTTAAAAAAAGCGCCCATCGGTAAAGTTGAGCCGACCGGCCGCAGGCCGGGCAACGATACAGCACTCAATACAATTCTGTCGGTTCATCTTCATATTGTGGCCCCCCCAGTTTCGAAAACCTGGTTACGCCACTGATCTATTGTGACTTGCTCCTATCAAAGTACGCCAATTTTTTCCGCTTATCCGTTTCGAAGACTCTTGAAATGTGGCACACCCAGCCGTAAAATGCCGGAGGTACAAAATCTCACCCTCAATGACGGACAATCCAAGATGGCTGCCGTCTTGTATGATTTACACGGCGGGAAAATAAAAGTGGCGGCAAGTATAGATTCCCCTTTAATAATTTCCTTGACCAGACTACACAAAACTAGCCTAAACTATAACTATTATGAAACTAAACTATAGATTAAACACCAAGACACTCTATATGTATATACAAGATTAAATCAGGGTCAGATGTAATCAGCATACCAGAATACTAGTACCTCCCTACTACAACACCTGCAGTATAGCCTTTTCCCAAGAAAAATACCACTTTGGAACAATCTTCACCCATCAATGCACCTTCAGTCATAACTTATAAGGCCTAAAAAAGTTGTTGACTTGCCCTTTGCTACCGACCCAAAATTTGCAAAATTTAGGGTCGCTTTTCTTTTTTTTGTGAACTTTTGCTTTTCAACAGTAAATTTGGAGAAAATAGCATGATATTTGGGTTGAGTTTACAACAATATTTACAAAATGTTATATATTTGCTTGAAACAAACATAAATAATTGAGTAAATAAACCACACAACATTTACATAAACTATTTTAAACAGGTATTCTTGGTCAATTCGTGAAAAAAGATCCGACCCACCGACCATCAATTTCACCATTAAAGGGCAAGTCAACAATTTTTTATTTTTGGCCTAACTGTCTTATTCAAAACCCAGTCTAAGATGTAAAGATCGACAAAGGCTCAATGACCATCATCTACAGCTGATAAAGCAACACCAATGCCCAGTGATTAAGAGTCGGAGACTTATACCGCTAGGCCTGGCGTGTCCCAAACATCACAGAATTAAATTTGAACCACCCTTACCTTCAGTATATCTTGTAAGATATATTTCTGCAGGTTGGCATCGTGTATCCTGATAGACCCGCCCGCTATTTCGTTACCATTTAGAACCAAGTCGTAATGCTGACCCTGAACCTGACAAAAAAATTAAAAGCAGACATTTAGTAAATTTGTTATGCGCTCCACGCAAACACACTTCTTGAAACACAGAATTGGGCATGACATGCTAATTTTATTACCAGCTGTTTGCTGATGATGAATTGAGGATGGGAGTGGGGTATTATTGAGAAATGTATAACATCTTCCACTCTTTGTATATTAAAAATCTACATAAATTTTGGCTTATTTTAGTTCTTAAATCAAGTAAATCGGACCTTTGGCTTGGAAGATTACAAGTGAATGATATTTCTTGAATTTTGCTATAAAAGGATAAATAAGATAATTTCCTATACAAATACATGTAATACATTTCTTTGTTTTTAAGATGTGCTTTTTAACAAAAACCAGTCAAAATAGAAATTTTATAAGTAGATTATATAGCGAAAAGTTATTGTTTAGCGTGAATTTAAAAGTCATGAACCAAGAATGTATTATGATGCAAGCGAAGGGTCTTTTTCTTTATTTTAAGTGGAATTATGGATAATTTTCATACATTTTTACAAAATGGCCGATTTCTCAAAATCATGATTTTTGGGTAAAACACTACAAGTCCTAATTTGATGAAACTTGGCAGAAATGTTTATCTTATCATTTGCAATAATCCTATGGAAGCATTTTTTGAGATCTTGTTCAGAGGGTTAGATATAAATAAAAGTCACTATTTTATCTGATTTTTACCAAAATCAGGATTTTTATGCTTTTTTATCAAAATATTAAAATATGATCCCATTTAAGAAGGTTACATAATACATCAATCAGAAGAGAATATAAGTGTTTTTCAGCTTTTATAAAAAAATTACCAAATTAGGCTGATTTTGCAGGATTTTGCCAATGTTGCGGGGCGCACGCCCCTTCCGCTTCCCCCGGGATCCGCGGCTGAAATGTACAGTTTGTCTATATCCAATTTTAGGATAAGCAATTGACCTTCCGACATTAGGCAACAGATTTAAATTCTGCTTTTTCAGATTTAACCCTGTAGCTCAAAACAAGTTGATACACACTGCAAAGATAGCTATATTGTCGGATTTCATTCAATTCAAGCACACTGGAAATCATTCATTCATTTACAGCTATATTAACCAATAAATAATTGGTTCAGGTATGATCAATTTATCATTCTTGAGATTATGCAAGCATTGAGGAAACTGGTTCTATGTTCAATTTCAAGAAAACCACATGTAACTTTTTCTGATTTTATGAACATCCACATCGTAAAGAGTCGCCCATTGCTATACTCCATAAATCTTGAAGTATGCAACAAGCAGCCGTTTAATATACAAAAACCAATATGATCATACGGGGAAGTAAAATAGTCCATCTTTTCCAAATAAAAAAGATGCACTCAATATTGCTGAATATTCAAATAAACTTATTTTCAAGGTTTGTCCATGATAGCAACAAAATTAGCCACAAATAATACCAAAATCATGAACGATTTATGTACAAAAATATTAATACGCAGTGATTTGGTCTTAATCAATCCTAATCAATCTCTTATACAATACAAAACTGCCAGTTCACAATGTTGTAGCATACAAGGAATGTGCTGTGGATCTTGTAGCAGAGTATGATTGCTTGTTGCATACTTCAAGGTTTATAGAGAATACAGATAAGTAGATTTTCATAAAGAAGAGTAGTGAAGTGTTACATGCACACCAAGAAAATATCAGAGGAACAAACCAATCCCCCATGAGCAACAATCGGATGGCTGTCATATTTTCCACATTAAAAAAGGTGGGTAAAAATAAGTCCCAATGCCTTTTAAATTTCTTGGTTCTACACCACATTTATTTGTTGGTCCTACTTATAATGTGGTGTATGTGCTTTTTTGTTTTTGACTTAACAGAATTATTGCTATCTATATTGCCAAAATTGTTTGTAATCTGAATCCCTCATACAGAACCCTAAGGCGACGAAAAAACAAAATCCTGTTTTATGGGTGGACGGACCTTTCAAGTCGGTCGGTCAGTCAAATTTTTTTCTAAATTTTTTTTTGCCTTAAATAACCCAAAAATCCCCCCCCCCCAAAAAAATGGAAGAAAAACTGCAATTTTTTTACAAAGAATTTTTCTAAAAAAATTTAAACCAAAATTGTTAAATGTTGGCAAAAAAGGCTGATTTTACATGATTTTGGCAATAATAAAAAAAACCAAAATCTTCAAAAATGCTAATTTAGGGTCAGTTGGGACAGTTTTTTTTTATTTTCGTCTCCCAAAGCTAAATTAATTTATCTGCTTTGATCACACACATTTCCATAACAAACGAATGCTGCAGTTAAATTTACACTCAAACGAAAAAGGATTGTGAAAATGCAATAAAATTTCAGCCTTCCTCAACTTATTTTATATAAATACATTTATTGTTGCGATCTACCAGTCAGATTAATACATTCAATATGGTCAAATTCTGTGCATTTGCAACAAGAATGAATTTGGCTTACAAAAAAAATATCTAGAATTACTGACAAAATGTATTAGAGAAAAAAAAAAATCAAAATTTTCAAACCAAATTGACACTCATTTTGAGTTGTTGCTCATGGAGGATGCACTTCACAAAATAATATCGCCCAACCCTAAGTGTTTTGAACTCAGGCCTGAACAAACCACTGTCGTAGTTCCTAAAAATAAGTGTGAAAAAAAACTCCAAAACACACCTTGGGTTGGTCCAATTTTTGGAATAAATAATTTTTCCTGAATATTTTCTTGGCATCCAATCACAAACAATGCACATATTCCATGATTTGGCCAACTTTTAATCATTTTACTTTTTATTCCACCCTCAGACGTACTGGAAGCACTGAACAAATATGGCGGAAGTTACAGACAACATTCCAGGAAGGGCTCCCGCGAAATTAAGCCGATAAACACCCTTAAAATTGCATCTTGTCTGATGGGATACATCATAATCTGGTAGAAAAATAAGGTGAGAAGTGGAGCTATTCACTAATTTGGCCAACAAATAACGATTTTCGACCTCACCTTTAAATGTTAAAGAAAAGGTAGGCTATTTCGTGGCGTAAACCCTGGAGGCCAAGTTATAGTCTGTAATGGAGGACAAATTATTGTATCTCCAGCATTTTTTGGGTGTATGTACCACATTTCAATACTCTTTGATATGTAAATCTGATTCAAAATTAGGCCCCCCCCAAAAAAAATGTTTGCTTGTCTTCGTCTGACCGACCGTTTCCCACGCAGCGACCGTATAACTTTTTTTCCCCAAAAAGGTTCTTTTTCAAAATTTTCACAAAAATCGCGAAATTCCGAAGACGAATGCAAGTGACGTCACAAATTAATATTCATATTTTAATACCAGGTCTACCGATTGTGAACATAAACATGGAGGAAATCAGAAGGCCATAAATATAGCGTAGGTACTTTTGGTACTTTTCTGCATATTTAAATGGATGATCGAGAATTTCTATTGCATTTAAACATCAAACGGAACACACAATCTAATTAAAATTGCAAAGATTGTACAGATATTTATGAGGCCTTTTGAGAAAATAGCAATTTTAGTCTGGCAAGTGAAACTGGGTTGCCGAATTTTGCACTGGATTTTGCATTCGGAGGCGAATTTTAGCGTACTTTTTTTGCTACTTTTCAACATTTTAATGGATGAGCAAGTATTTCTATTGCATCTAAACATAAAACGGAACCCAGAAACTTATGTAAAGTGAAAAATGTTCTTTGATTTTCATTTGGGTTTTTGAGATAAAAGCAATTTTACCTGGGAAAATAAGATATATAAAATAAAAAAAACTTTTTCCGACCGACCGACCCTGCCTCGAGAAGGGCATCTATGGACAAGCAAACAATTTTTTTTTGGCCTTATGGTGCATTGCAGTGATGAAATTGCTGGACTTTAAACATACCATAAGTCCCGAAAAATGTTGCTGGAGAAGCTGACATGATGAGAGATATAAGATAAAATCCCGGGGGGGGGGGGGATTACTTATACCTTAAAAAAGACTATTTTGGGACAAATTGGGCGCTTTTAAAGACAATTTCCCCCCAAACACCCAATTTTTCCATTTGGGCGCATTAGGTCTGTGACAAAAACCCACCGATGGATATACCTAAAATGGCGAAATTATACCAAAAACCGTGGCACATGTCCGTATATCAACCTAATGTGAGGACCCCCCCCCCCGGGATAAAATATACATACCACTATTGCATCAATTCAAGACTTATACTGTCAGACTAGTAAATAACCAAACTTCTTTGCGGGCAAATAACTCGCCTCCATAGGCAACAACAAGATACCTTACATGGGTCCGTTTCTATGAGATTCCTATGTTCATCTATGGGCGCTGTGAATGGATGGTGTGAGGACTCCAACTCTCCCGCCTCCCCATCTTCTTTAGGTAGAAACAAGGGGAAATCTTCTACCCATAGAAAATGGAATGATCTATGATCTCTTACACTGACACCTGGTTAATAAAAATAAGCATAAAAATGAAATGAGACGATTCTAGTTCTTCCTCTACCCCATTTTCTTTAGGTAGAAAAAAAGCGGAATCTTCTACCCATAGAAAATGGAATGATCCATGATCTCTTACATTGACACCTGGGTTAATAAAAATAAATATACAAATCATCGGTCACATCACATACTGTTCTATATGACGAAAAACGCATTTTGAGAAAACCGCATTTGAAAATTCTTATGTAGGCTTTGTGTCATAAAATTGCCTTTGCACTTTTCCTCTGATACTTATTTCTTTTTAAAAGAAAAGACTTCAAACTTGTTATTATGTTTAATTGGAACTAAAATTACTACTTGTAACCCTACTTAATATAGTTGTGAGCTTATTATAGATCCCTATGTGAAAATGCTTACATTTAGCGATATCTTAGTATAGTAATTGAATACGTCAAACTGAGCTATTTGATATAGATCTGTATGTGAAAATTATTTTCATTGCGAAGTTCAAATAGCGCACCATATAGATCTGTATGTGATGCGTTGTTTACGCTATACTCAAGTACATTAGACTAAATTAAGGTCTGTAACTTGGTTTATATGAAGAAATCATCAATATATCAATCCAGACAAATTTTCTCAAAAAAGTAAAAAATGTCATATAGACCGGTATGTGATGCGACCAACGAAATGAAATGAAATGATTCCAGTTATTCCTCTACCACATCTTTTGATAGAAACAAGACAAGGGGAAATCGTCTACCAATGGAATATTGCATACTTGTCAACATTTTAAAATTCTGATGAGGGAAACATCTGTAATTACTTGAATTTATGAGTAACAATGCTCAGAAAAACACGCAACCGCATCAGCTGATAATCAAAACTGTAATGGCGGCGTTTTGCAGTATGTAAGAACCAAGATGTAAGTATTTTAGTGTGTCCAAGGTATAGTTTATCTCAGAGTTGTTTTTCTTCGTTCGCGGGGTTTTTCTTTCCGACGCTTGTTGTTAAGGCCTTCTGCGTACTGATGCACTTATGTACGCATGTATTTGCAGAGCATGATTTGTTGATTTCGATTGTTTATGCTCACGCTGTTGACGTGTGCGTTAAATGTGGCGTACATGACCCGATTTGAAAGGAAAAACAACTTTCAGAGATAGTATAGTATATTTTCAACAACGAAAATCTTCCTGAAAATGTATGAATTAAATTCTAAATGTTTTCAATAAAAATAACAGATAGACCTACTTTTCTTCATAAAAATATTTAGCATAATCTGAAGCAATGTGCAAGTTTATGAATGTTTGCTGCTTTGAAGTTTTTCAATTGTTCCCAAGCATCGGGCTTTTGCACTTACTATAAGTGCCCGACGTGCGATGAGCAGTGCGCAGACTTATGTGTACTGCATAAACGCACTTCCGTTAATGCTGTGCCGTGCATGATCATGCATTAATTTGAATATCAACTATGGATTCATCATAAATCAACAACGGTACGCTCCTGCATAAAGAGATACAGTGAGTTGTTGAAAATGTGTTATTTTTTTCCAAATTTAAATTTCACTTAGTCTGACCGGGACTATAAACTTAAATCCTGTTTTGAGCATATGAACCCTAGTGGCAAATTCAGTCTTCTAAAACAGGAAACTTTGATTTGAGTCTAAATCTTAAAATGTGGAGCTAAACTCAAGTAGAGTTGTCATAAGTCTAAAAATATTGTAAAAACAAAACATAGATGCAATGGATATACTAGTACTATGTTACATTGGTACCATCGATTTGAATTGGGCGCTTCACTATATGGTTCACACTGCCCATCATCGCAGGTAACGGCTGATCGTAATTAGTCAAAATTTTGACCAGTAGAATTACACCACTTGCCAGCCCACTCGCCCTATCTAACTACACGGTTATCGTTCAAAAGTGGAAGGTTTTGGTAAAGAGGTTGACAAAATGGCGATATTTACATGTGCGTCCTTTGCATGATGCACCGCGTTTAACTACGTGTTACAAGAATTTCGCGCAATCACCAATGTGTCACGCGTGCAAGTGTTTGACGCTGAAAACAAATGCCTTCAGGATATGGGCCAATCAAGTGCTTAGATTGATTAGCAGTTACCGGTGGATAAGACGGTGGATAAGACGTCAGAGCCCAGCCTAGTACTATGTGGGCAATCAGAAGAAGGTGTCTTAAATGGTGAATAACTTACCTTTATCCTCAAGTTTGCTTGCACATAGTAATCTCAGCTGGCCAAGAACAGCATTCTGAAAAGATACAAAGTTTAAAACAGGAATAATAATTGCAAAAATATCTACAGTGGTTAATCTCTGTCATTTAAAAACTACCTCAAACGAAACAAAAAGTGCTATCTCTCTGATTTAAAGAATACCTTATTGGGAGATACATATGAAATACATATCTGAAAATAAAATTAGCTGGAACCTTTATTCAGCCATATCTCACAAGGTGTTTATAAGGAAACTATCTGGAAACTTGTGTTGCTTTTGGTCAGATCTGATAGGTAATCTAGTTAAGTGTAAAATTGACCCTCTCACGTACGGGTAGGGGGCAACAACACAAATGGGTCGAAAAACGTGACTTTTAGGTCAAATTTGATTTGACAACGCCTGGGTCAAGGTCACTTCACCACTCAAGTTGAGTGGTCATGTGGAATGTGTATATGTAATAGAGTGACAAGTAGGTGATTAAATGTCCTGGTCATGCTTGACTGCGCCAAGAGAATGCTTGGAAGCCAAACACAAAATGATCCTTCAACGCCCCCCCCCCAGTTTACAAAAAATAGGGCTGTGATGAATGTGGAGTGGTTTGTGACCTTACTAAAGTAGTTTTATCTACTTTATCCAAGATGTGACGGTATATGACATCTTTGAAACCTATTAAAAGATGTCATATACCGCCATGGACCATTCCACTTTTACCACAGCCCTATTTTTTGTTCTCTTGGCGCAGTCAAGTGTGACCAGGACATTTAATTGCCTGCTTGACACTTTAGTACATGTACACATTCCATATGACCACTCAACTTGAGTGGTGAAGTGACCTTGACCCAGGCATTGTCAAATCAAGTTTGACCAAAAAATCATGTTTTTTGACCCATTTGCGTTGTTTCCCCCTACCAGTACGTGAGAGGGTTGATCACATTCAAAGCTCAGTTTCACACTCAATTAGATTACCTATCATATCTGACCAAAAGCAACATAAGTTTACTTTCGAGCGCAAGTGTAAAAATATTCCTATGCCATATTTATCAGTTTGCTCAACCTGTAGTTTATTTATATTTTTGTTCAAATATTTTCATGGTTACCGTCATGGAATGGAACAATAATCTTTCACCCTTTCAACGATCACACTCATCGTCAGTTAATATCTGTATACTGAATTATCATGATTATAGTTAATTCTGAGTCTGTTGATAATCATTTGATTATGATGCACGAGAAACGAAGTCGGAATCTTATTCGCAGCGCCGCGCACGGTCAAAGATAGATAGTGTTTACATGGTTTTCCTTGCGCGCATGCGCGGTAATGAATAATAAAAATAAAAATGGCCGATGTTGCAGACAGCTTTTGCACTCACTGAAGGACCTAAAACGATCTTTAAAGTTTAATGTTATTTTTTAAATTAGCAAAAACTAGTACCGTGGTCAATATAAGAGACTTATTTTGCAGCAGGTTTTGATGTTTTGCGTCTTGAATGTGAAAGATATTTTAGTAACATCCGCCCTTGAACCGGGCCCTTGAATTCTCATTTCGCAGCAGTGTTTTGATTTGTCCGTGTGATACGTGAAAAATGGCTTGAAATTTGCCAATTCCAGAGAGGAATACCCAAATTTAAGAACATTCTGAAGTGGAGGAATACTCTGAGAATGAAAATAACCCCGGATGCATGTGAAGTATCGCAGATATCAACAATGTTTGACAGCTAAAGTTGGGGTTTGAATTACGACAATCACGAAGCTGGCAATAGTATTAATTGCAGGCAGCAGAGTCTGAATTTTATTTTGGTCTCTACCCAATTTCCCGGCCTTTTGTAAGAGTTAAAAATATATTACAAAAGGTTGGAGAATTTAGTAGTTAACCATATATAATCTTCACTTGTGGAAATACGTTGACATTGAACCAGGCTGATATGACTGTAAAACTTGTCAAACTTGTGTCATGAGAAGGAGGAGAGAGAGGGGCCAGATTGAGGTGTGTAATAATTTTAGGCCTATTTTTTACATATTCACAAATCAGGAAAAAACAAAACAAATCTATTTAGATGTTAAGTAAATGGAACATATATTTTTTTTTTGATCGAACATGTTAATCGATAAACAAAGTTATTATTTTTTTTGATCGTAAAACATTATCGACAATGTTTTCGTTCGTTTTTTTTTTCCGATCGAAAACATTGTCAATAGGCCTAATGTATCGATAATGTTTTTGTTCGAACACAGTTTTTTTTTTTGATTGAAAACATCCCTAGATATATACGATTGTAATGTCGCGTTTCCTACATACGATTAAAAACATTATCGATTTTCGTTCGAACACAATTTTGTTCAATTGAAAAACTTTTTATTTGTCGAAAACATTATCAATAATGTTTTCGTTCGAGTTTTTTTCTATCGAAAACATTATCAATAGGCATAATGTTTAGGCCTATCGAAAATGTTTTCGTTCGAACACAATTTGTTTTGATCAAAAACATTATCGATAGGCCTAATGTATCGATAATGTTTTCGTTCGAACACATTTTTTCGATCGAATTTTCGATCAAAAACATCATCGATAGGCCGAATGTATCGATAATGTTTCCATGGAACACAGTTTTTTTCAATCGAAAACATCTCTGGATATATTAGACTCCTCCATGGGGTATGCATGTTATGCAAGTACTTGTATATCATTGATTGAAATACGATTGTAATGACGCGTTGCCTTGATAGACCTAATGTTTAGGCCTATCGATAATGTTTTCGTTCGAACACAATTTTGTTCGATCAAAAAACTTTTTTTTTTATCAAAAACATCGAAAATGTTTTCGTTCAATTTTTTTCCGATTGAAAACATTATCAATAGGCCTAATGTTTAGGCCTATCGATAATGTTTTCGTTCGAACACAATTTGTTTTGATCAAAAACATTATCGATAGGCCTAATGTATCGATAATGTTTTTGTTCGAACACAGTTTTTTTTTTTGATTGAAAACATCCCTAGATATATACGATATTAATGTCGCGTTGCCTATATACGATTAAAAACATTATCGATTTTCGTTCGAACACAATTTTTTTTTCGATCAAAAACATCATAGAGTCAAGTCGGAAATGTGTTGTGAATGAGATTCTACATTTTTGGATTCAAAAAAGTTCTCCGGCCTCCGATCCACAAAATTCTGAGTAATAAATTGTTTTTAGTTAAATATTGACAGCAATCAAAACAATGAGTATTTATGACCACCAGACCAGGCAAAGCCGGCCAACCTCGAATACGTAAGCTTTTTATTCTACGTATTTCGCCGTGTGGTTGCCGAATTCAACAGACATGTTGACGCAAAATGCACTGGACTTTTTCGTCAAAATTCACTTTTTTGTTCAATTTTCTCTTCTAAAGTGTTTCTATTTCTTTGATGAGGAAATACTTCTCACTGCGGTATTGCTATAATATGTGCGGTATTCGGACGGTAAAATGTCATTTTTTACCCTGAAAATTGGATCACGATTTCTGAGAATTTCTAGTAAATAAACGTAAACAAAAACATATATATCTCCGCTATCTTTGCTTCGATTAATTCGGGATTTTTTGTAAATAATTTGTGATTTTTTTTGTAATTTTCCCAAATAAATTACAAAAAGGTCATACTCTCGATGATCATACCCAAGTAAAAAGTCCATTTCTCACAATAAAAAGTATCAAAATGGCGCCGGGGAGAGGCTTGTGTCTGGCTATGGCTGATGCCACACGCATGCGCAATGGTCATGGATAGCCAGCAATGTTGAAAATCGATCGCATTGACCCGTCATTGAGCCAACTGAATAAATGTGCACAGAGCCTATGCAAGACGGCCCTCATGGATGGGGTGCTCTGGCAAAATCAGAGGAAAGTCGCAAATTTCAAAATTGAGTTTATGACATATTTTAATTCTCTATAAACTCAGCTTTTAAATGATATATAATATGTAACAATTTCTTTCTCCATTTAAACTAGATATCGAAATTCAAAGTAGACCACTGAATATATTTCAATAAAAATTAGCTGCAAATCGATTTCAAAGATACTGATTACTACAGTGTATAATAGCAACATGCAATCAATTAACCATAAATAATTGCACTTCCCGGCAAAGTTGACCTCCTAAACTTTAGGTATAGTTAAATACTCATGCATGAATATGGTCTATGTCAAAAAACGAAATTTGACTTTTTCACCCCATTTTTAGATGCCATCTATTCAAAATGTACATTTGCGACTTTCCTCTAATTTTGCCAGTGCAGCCCACATATATGAGCATAGATCGATGATAAATCTTTCACTTGTACAACATCTCCCAAGGTGCATTTTTCTTAAAAGGATTGCATATAATCATACTAAAAAGACTATATGGACGAATAGACTCTTTAAAGGGGTATCCTAGTATGCATGTCAAGCAAGTACTGTGTATCATTGATTGATTGATTGATTGATTGATCAATGTTGTACGATGGATATCAACAGTTAATAAGCCATATGACAATACTTACAACTTCATTAGCCTGTCCAGCCGATACAACAACAACATCACCAGGTGAAACTTTCAAGACATCTGCCACCTTCCTCTGTGATTCTGCCTTCAGGTACTTGCTAATTGGTGATCTCCATGAATCACCGTCTTTAGCCTGGATGATAACTACACCTTCCTCTTTGACCTTCTTGGATTCTTTGAGAAGATCATCATAGTCTTTCCTGCTGAAATGTTTCTGTAAAGTGAAAAAGATAAATTGATAAAAATGATCAAATAGGTTGTATATGTACAGTTCTGAGTGTCCATCCCTCTTTTAAAAGAAATTTGAACCATTGTTGCCTGTGAGGGGTCACCACCAGTGATTCTGCCAAGGCCGTATTGCGTGCCATTGGTGCAGGAGCCAGGAAAATTGGCGCAACAGGTTTCTTGAAATGCGTAAAAAAGAGTCCTTTCCTTACTTTATTTGGCCAATTTTAAGCCTTAGCTCCAAATTTTGGCGTAAGCACCTCTTCAACTTGGTCAAAATTGCTCAAATTGGCGCCACCTTAAACACCTTAGCGGGACAATCGATTATATCGTCGGTCCCATCACATACTGTTCTATATGACATTTTTGAATTTGTCTGGATTGATATATTGATGATTTCTTCATATTTACAAAGTTACAGGATTTAATTTAACCTAATTAACAAGAAATTATTAATAATTTTTGGTCTATATGCGTTCTATTTAAAGTTGGCATTACACAAACTGCGCTATATGC
>JXSR01S000664.1:28614-39141 GCA_000969725.1 Ophiothrix spiculata | reverse complement strand
GATTTCACCTGGGCACGCGTATAGATTCAATCGAACACGTGAATTTGATGCTACCGGGTCACATATAGGAGGGCACTATTCGAAAATACGTATAGCTTGCCGTGCCTGTATAAAATATAGCCATCGAATAGCCTATAGCGAATACCGTATACCGTATACTTCTATGTAATCGCAGCCTTAAAGTTTACATTATGAAAAGGGTTCGCGTATGATACAAAATTAGTAGTATTAGTAGTAGTATTTCATGGTATATTACCTCCAAACAAAGAACAAAAAGTCAGGACCACTTCTAATTAGTAAAATCGTTGAAAATATAAAGCACTTAAAGAATATTATTTTTTTCAACATTAATATTATAGTTGCTTGACAGAACGACAGTAATACTCATGAGGGATGATCAAGAAATGAGGTATCATTATACCAGATAAAAAAAAAACTCAAGCAGAAATAAAACATTTAAACTGATTAAAAAACCTGAATACACTACTAGGTTTACAAAGGTGTGGATACTGACCGATGTTGCCATGGCAATCTCATCATGATTACTCTTCGCCGTAAAGCAATGGGACAATGGTATCAGCGACAGCGTCAGATTACAATTAGTTAACAAAACCTGAAACAAAACTGAAGCAGGAGTTTTCTTTGTTTCATTGTTAAAACAACGGATTTGAACAAACCTAATATATAATGTAATGTCACTCTCTCATGGAGCACTCGAATTCAAAAGTGACCGACATGTGCCAATGTCAGGAACAAGTCAAGGAACAGTCATTGTATGATTCTGTCAAAAAGAGGGTCATTCAGTGTGACAGTCAAAAAAAAAGGTTTCGGAGTTTGAAGATGGACGATTGGCTATTATAGTTTGCAATGAAATCCACGGCTCCCAACTGAAATCCAGACTCTGGAATAAGGATACATGTTTTTAGTGTTTAGGCTTGTTCGGTTTGCATTGATGGCAAAATAAAGTATGTAATAAAATAATTCGTGTAGGAGTACCCTTCCGATGGAAGACTTCAAAAATAAAAGATATGATCAAGGTGGTCGTAATAAAATTTCTTTGGTCGTAAATTTTTAGCTATTATTTCAGTTTGATTTAATTATTTTTCCATACAATGGACTGCAGCGGATAATATATTTTATGCTCGATCGTAAAATATTCACTGAGGGTCAAAAATACAGAATATAGGATACAGAAAAATATTAAAACAGGGTAAAACCAAGGCCATACCTCAATAGAAATGAAGGCGTGTACTGCCTCCATTAACAAGTTTACAAACCTTATAGCACAGGAATGATAAATCTATTCATTTTTATCGGTATTTATCTTATGGCAAGAGAAATTGGCAAGTCGTTATTTTTACCAACATGATAACCTTTATTGCTTTAAGTAACTAAGATACTTTACGACAGACCTCTCCATAACGTTCGGTAAAAAAAAAATCCGCCAAATATTCAAAAACACTCTTTCTAAAGGAATTCTTGCATAAAAGTGTACTCATATTTACATGCCCTTAGCGACACAGGGGTTGTCTGAGGGGGAATGTGCCCCTCTGAGGTGCAGGATTTTTTTTGAAAATGATGATTCAATTTCAGCCATTGCGTGCAACATTTTATGCTATATTAATCATGTTAATGAAGGGGCACGTGTGTGCCCATTATACAAAGTATGAGACGGAATTTTTAGGGGGGTGACTGAAAAGGGCCCCTTACCTACACTTTTAAAAATGCCTAGTCAAATTTGACTAGATGCCGGGTGCAATAAGAGCTCACCAGATATCTAGTCATTTTTGACTAGATTATCTAGTCATAATGACTAGATATCTGGTCAAGTTGACTAGATATCTAGTAATAATGACTTGATAATCTAGTCAAAAATGACTAGAATCTAGTGAGCTCAATTTGCACCCGGCATCTAGTCAAATTTGACTAGGCATTTTTAAGAGTGTACGGGCCTGCATATTTATTTGTATAAGTACAATAACATTGCTAAAAATAAAAAGTCACAGAAGTCATTCTGTTATAAGTTTATTGTAAAACAAATAAGAACACCCTTCTTGAAAAAAGTCATGGTTATTGACACAAATATGGGTCTATGGATTTGATTTCACTTTTACGTTGCCACTGAGAGACATACAGCGATAAGAATTACACTGGACTCCCATAAGATCACTCATGATAACTTAAGTGTTCATGTTTGTTTGTTCGGTTTTTTTCTATAAACCATGGGCCATATTTGAAGAGTTTGTTTCCAAAAGGGCCTAAATCCACTTTTGGTCAAAATTGAGTTATTGGTGCCATAGTGTAGTACTATAGTAGTAGTTAAATGGAACCAAGCCATTTTCCCAAAAAGTTGCTTTCATAGAGTTTACAAGTACACCAAAATCTGAGTTTGTTTCCAAAAGGGCCTTAATCCACAAGAGTTTGTTTCCAAAAGGGCCTAAATCCATTTAGGGTGTAAACAAACCTCTCAATAAAAAATAAGCAATAAAGTTTTGATTTTCATAAATGATGTCACTGTAGTCAGAGGACCTATCCCTAACTTGTGAAGCAGTAAAAACTCAAAAATATATTAAACATGACAAGAAATTATCGTTTGCTGATTTTCAGATGGATTTAGGCCCTTTTGGAAATAAACTCTAATTGAAGAAATCATCCCCAAAAAAGAACATAAATCAACTTTGGGTAAAAATTTAGTTTCATGAAACCAAACTATTTTTCCCTGAACTTGCTTTAATTCAGCTTGCCAGGGCACAAAAATCTCAGTTTGTTTCCAAAAGGGCCTAAATCCATGAGTTTATTTCCAAAAGGGCCTAAATCCACTTCATAGTGAAAATAAAACTCTCTATAAAAAGTACATTATAAAGCTCTGATTTCCGTGAGTGGTGTCAGTTTTGTCAGAGTGCTAACGCCTAACATTTAATGCAGTAAAGATTTGAAAATGATTTTACCATAACAAGGAATAGGTTTTTGCTGATTTTCTCAGAACTATGAAAAGTGGATTTAGGCCCTTTTGGAAACAAACTCTTCATTTAGAGGCAATGACTTTTGAATGTATGAAATTACGTAAATAAGGAACATTTGATGTCCAAATTCTTTATTCAAAAGTTAAGCTGCATAATCATATAAAAACGTCTTGCACAATTAAAAGTGTCAAAGTTAAACTATACATAATCAACACAATAACTTGTTACATGCTACTACATGTAAATATAATAAATCAACGACTGTTTTTTGTGAAACTTTGTGATGTACAAATTATTTGAGTTAGATTTATAATAATATTCCTTTTTATGAAAAAGTTAATCATAGCGCTACTTTTTTCAGAGCTGCCGTATATAGAAGTGCGTCATATCTACTCTGTGGTCATATCATAATTCATCGTTACATTTCATCCACTACTATTAAACGTTTACTAATCACATACAAGATACAGATACAGTTATTACATCGTTGACATTGCTTTTCTTAAAAGCTCATAATCCTGATGCTAAATTCTGATATATTGGTGTAACTATTTATATCAAAAGCTTGCAATAACATTAAACATGAATGGACTTTCCGTTGGCAGCCTGCGCCTTTGGGTTCAATTAAAGTGCCATACGATGACATTGCGAATGTTTTCATTACGACGTCTACTAATATGATATGCAAGTTTGGGAAGTCGGACCTAAGGATTAACACTGCTGTATATTTTGCTGTGATTAAATCATTAATGCGTTGCTTTTTATTATTATTGATTGAGGGAAAATATTACTATACCATAATATTCAAGAATGACTACATGTAAAAGGAAGTTATGCAACCCTAAAATTGATCTAAAAAGTCTTAGTAAAGTAGTTGTAAATAATAGTGTCAAGTGGGGCGTTCTAGATGTGTGTACAACGTCCATCTATATAGATTCACGTATATACTACTAAAATTGAGCATAAACACTTTTGTCTTTTTTGTTTTAGTTTTTTCTCGTCTTAAATGGCGCAAATGTGTGCATTTTTCCCACAAAAAGATCAGAAAGTTGGTGTGGTTTTTGCAAAAAGTTGCTATTTTTATTTTTTTCGTCTTAAATGGTGCAAATGTGTGCCAGGGTTTCAAAGGTAATTTTCTGAAACAACACTCATTATACAGTTATATATAATTATCAATGTGCTGATTCATTTTATTACATTTTCACGTATGTCACTTCAACGGCGGCCATATTAGATTTTTAAAAGATTATTTTTAACTTCCTCTTTTACACACATATATTTTTAGATATTATTCAAAGTTCTGTGAAAAAAAAGTTTTTCGTACAGTGCGTACCAGGGATATGCGTAATTTCAAAAATTACGCAAATCGGAATAAAATATCCGAAAACCTGTCTCACGAAAAAATAAGGAACTTTTTAAACTTTTTCTTTTCATAGAAAGTTAGATGTACATAATTCAAAGATTCTCATCAAGTTTTATGTAAAACGGGTGACAGTTTCTGAGAAAAACTGCGCGCAGTCCTGAAAAACGACAAAAACAGTAAATTTTGCACATTTTCAATAAAATTATGCTAATTAGCTTCATTAAAAGTGTTATTGAACATAAAACCTTTCAACCGTGAACAACATGAAAATGGTACACCAGAAAGAAGTGAAATCTGCAAGTTTTCGTAATTTTATTCCAATTTTCACAAGATTTCACTGCTTGAAAACAATAAAATACACAAGAAATGCAATACACGCATTTGTATATGAGAAACAGTATTTTGAAGAAATTTTGCGAGATTTCTTTCCATTAAAATTGCCATAACATTTTAACGGAATGTCCGATTGAAGTCAAATAAAAAGCAAATGAAAGCTGAAATTGTTTATAATTTGAAATTGTTTATAAGTTGGAATTGTTTATAATTTGAAATTGAAATTTGAAACTCGGGGAGGCTTGGTGTGGAATGGAGCTTACTTGGGCCACAGTGGTCAGCGAACACCTGTAAAGTGTGAAGAGGCCGAGTGAAATTACAAATCTGGGAAGCATAGCGCACTATAAATCCCCAGTATATATTACATTGCGAATGTTTTCATTACGACGTCTGCTAATATGATATGCCAGATTAATGGAAATACATAAAGTCGGACCTAGGGAGATAACGCTATATATTTTGTGCCACTCGTGATTAATGCGTTGCATTGTATTATTATTTTACTATTATTCAAGAATGACTACATATAAAAGGAAGTCAACGGAATGTCCGATTGAAGTCAAATAAAAAGCAAATGAAAGCTGAAATTGTTTATAATTTGAAATAATATTGTAAAAAGGAAAAAATGGTCAAAATAGTAAAGTTTCACATTTTGGGTCCCTGATGTACCCTTAATTGCAACAGACTATACACCTATGGGCTATGGAGCTGATCTTAACCCAAAGTCAGCCCTATGTATACATCTGTGTTTAACTGGTAAAACAACTCTTTAAGTAAAGTAAAGCAAACTGATGCTTGTCCATACAATGTGTCACAAAGTTGTCTTAACAGAATTGTCTGTTATTTGCTAGATTCGAGAAATTATACAAAATTGGAGACGTCTACCTCACTTTAAGCAGGCACACTTTCATACACTCAACAGAAAGAAATGTCATTTGCGTTAATTGTGATGAAAACAGAATAGTCATAATGGTAAATGTCGTCACAGATAGGGGCAGGGGAAAAGGCTTGTCATCGCGAAATTTTGCCTAGCTAGCAGAAAAAAGAGGGTAAAAGAAAAAGCAAACGAGAAAGAAAATTGACAATCTATATAGCATGAAAATGAAACTTAGAATCCAATGTGTGGAAACTATACTACTTCAGCCCAAAGACTGGTGAAATGGTGTTTTTACTCTTTTTATTTTATTTTTTTTTATTTTTGCTTGTCATTTTTTTAAATTAACTGAAACTTACTATAGAAAGCCTATGACCCAGGGAAAGGTAAGGAAAATGACTTTGTTACACCCAATTGTTTTTCTGTTACACGTAAATATTATGACCATAATTCCTCATAATTGTATGAATATTTTTGACTGATTCACACAAGCAATAAATGAAAATTCACTTACGAGAGTGGAATTTTCGAGCCTCATCCGAGGAACTCATCTTCAGCACTGATGAGATTGGCTGGTAGACATTTTACCGGGAACTGAGTCACGTGACCGGGATGTGATTGACAGGTCACATGACTCAATAATTCCTCATGTTTCCTTATAGCTTGGTCACAATAACTCGTACGAACAGTTACGAGCAGTGTTTAGTCCGCGTTAAAAAGGACCACGAGCAGCGAACAAAGCGAGCAGCAAGGGCGTCGCAAGGTCCTATTAGATGGACTATAGATCTAGACCATATCGATAATTGATCTACTCCCGCCGTTGATGGGGTAAATCCACAGAATCGGACGGGGAACGGAACTCAGAGCGAGAGCAAGTAGTGTGTTTATCAAACTTGGCCTCGTTCTGAGTTCCAATTCCCCGTCCGGCTCTGTGGATTTATCCCATCAACGGCGGGATTATGTCAATTATCGATATGGTCTATTCGTACGATTTATTGTGACCAAGCTCTTACGTTATCATGATGTAGCTATGCAATATCGTCATGCGAGTGCAAAAAAGTCGTATCTGCAATAGCTAAAATTTGTCCATAAATTTGAAATAAGGGTCAGTGGCGCTTGAAATGGTTCTTCAAGTGACGCATTTCAAGAGCTACTGAAATACGAGAGTGAAATTTCGAGTGATTTTTCACATTCTAGTGATAATGGTGCGTTTACACTGTGACGACTTGTTTCTACGTATGGTAACGTATTTGCAACTAAAAGGTTGTTACTAAAAACGACCGATAGTAACGACAGTGTGCGTATCTAGCAGCGTGTGCGAACGTTTACTGACTTTAACTAACGATGGCCGGCGTAAAATTCAAAACTGCAATACGCAGGTCTACGTTGCTTATCGTTACCCCAATGCGTCACAACATAAACGCACCTTAAGGCGTTTGGTCCACGCGCCGTTCACGCGTACCAGTACGCGCCAGTTTCCGAGTTGGTTAGTCCCGCAATACGCATGCGCATATTCTCTGAGTAGTGTTTTGAAGCTAAAAATGGCCATATTTTAGTATTTTTCTAGAAAATTAGGTCCGTGACCCCCAATTTTTATTTTTTTATTTGAAAGAACATACTTGTGCGCAACTTTTATAAAAAAAATTAACAAAATTACTCTAGCAGATTTTTTGAATAAACACTAAATAATTTCACTTTTGCCACATTTCCCATAGACCCCTGTACTAATTTGTCCCCCAAAACCTCCAAAAATGGTGTTTTTAAACAGATTCACATGCAAAAACAAGTCCCGTACCCCCAATTTTTATTTTAAAAATCGGTTCTACATCGATAAAATATCATTCATGCCGATTTATACAAAAATTGCTCTAGCGGATCTCCCATGGACCAAACACCTTCAGTTTTTAATAAATATAACATAAGGCAGCAAATTGCAGCTACTTTCTTGCACTCACATGACGATATATGTTATAGTCCTATATCATGTGATATATAAATTAATTGCTAACAATTACATTAATTAGTTTTGTCATTATGGTATTAAGGTTAAAGAAATTAGATATTGATGGACTTAATTTACACTTGACAATGTTACTATCCATTGAAAAACAAGTCGCACGGTTGCAATATGCGACTTTGATGAAATATTAAAGTGGTAATTATTCCATGCTATGAATATTTGATTTAATCATCAAATATAATAACTTAAGTTCTGCTATAATTTATATCCATGGTCTCGTACAATGCGCCATTTACATTGTTATTTTGGTTAAAGGGGCATTGGACAAGTTCAGCATCATCCCAAAACTTTTTGGAGATTTTTGCATCGCTTGAAGTATTAGCGGTAAATATGACAGCATGCAAAGTTTAATTGTCAAATTCAAACCCCATATATCAAAATATTTAGATGATCAAATATTTTTGATTATCGTTGTCGACAACGATAAATACTGCTCTCTATAGTGCTTACATATTGAATGGGACCTATTCTTAAAATAGTAGCGAAATTTTGAATTCTATCAGCCAAAATGTTTTTTTTTTTTTTTTGAAAAATTTGCAAAAATTTTGGCAGATAAAATTCAAAATTTCACAGCTAAATTTCTACAGACCCATTCTCCGAGAAAATGCTTTAAAAATGCCCGGGAAATGTTCTCCGATTTTCATAGACTGAGCTCTATAAAAATTGGGTAAATACTAAAAATCGGATCCATAGTCTGGATCCGGAATCACGGATCGATATCAAATGATGTAAAAATGTGGTTCATGTTCAAGGTTCGTAAGGTCAAAAATTTCCACAACACTTGTCCGTGCATGAGTTTGACTAGTTTTACCCCCGGGGGGGGGGGGGCACTGAGTGTAAATCTGGGGTCATCAGTGAGCAGAAATTCAATGGAAAGGATACCTTTTTTACGAATTGTCACGGACCGCGAGGACCGTTATAAGGGTATCAATTTCACGTTATTTTGGAAAAAAGGGTATACTTTCAGAAGCACAAATCAGCATTGAGGGTATTGATTTTAAGAACAAGTAGTCGGCAATTACAATATGAAATTTTAAGACCATGAATTAATCCAGAAAACCCCTGGAACTCATCCCGATTCGATAAAATCACTTTCTATTACCGCAGGCCATTTCCTGGCATCTCATTCACGTAATTTTTAAGGGCTTTTTACGGTAGGTTAGACCGTTAGTGTAAAGGGTGCTTAAAATACGATTGGTCAGTGAAAAGGGTATCATTTTTACATAAGGTCAGTGAAAAGGGTTAGGAATATACATCGCCCAGATCAGTGTTTAGGGTACAAAATTTGAGGGTCTGCTCGCTGATGACACTACATGAAAGTATACAAGTGCCCCCCCCCCGGGAGTTTTACCTTTGACAGTTTCATTATACTTACCTGTAAACGAATCAAATAGGATCAGAGTCCGATTGATTAACTTGATCTCCCATCAAAATCCGTTATAATTTGATCAAATACAGGAGCATGGTCCGATTGCTTCAACTTTTTTTCAAACTTTTTGAGATTTAGGTACCAAAATATTAGTCATATTTTTCTTATAACCCATATGAAATTTCACGGCTCAGCTATGTACCGTTTTGGAGATATGTATGAAAATGTGTCTAATTATGGTAACCATAATTAATTTATACAGTAACGTATAAGCGAATTTGAAATACAAAATTGCCCATAAAATCAAAACGGTTTGACCGATTCACTTGAAATTTGAAACATACACCACTTTAATGGTCATCATTCATATGACATTGAAAACTAAATTTTGAAAAATCGGACCAACCTCCTTTAAGTAGAACCCGCCAAACCCTCTCTACTATTGTCGAAACTTTTCCGTAAAGAGTGTTACATTCTAGTCACTGCACATAGTTGATTTTTTGAAATGGCCTTTCCAGAAGATCGAATGCAAATTTTAACCCTGTATTGATATATAACATCAATAAATACGTTTAGAGAATAGGCTCTTACCCATGATCAACAACAACAACAACCCAAAAAAAAAAATCAATTTTTTGACTTTTCTGAAGATTTTAAATACAATTTTCACGATATCCGGTAATTGACTGTTATTTTCTAAAATGGAAGTATAAATCCTCCACAAAATAAAATTTCTAAATTCTATCCAATTTTTAATAAAAGATTTAAAATTTTGACATATGTTTGAAATAATAAAATAGTAATCTTCATATATTCGTAATAGGATATATAAATGATTTAGAAAAATAAACATGTTTAAGTTTTATTAAACAGATTGTTTGATTGAATTTTCCGATGTTCAAACAAATCGAGCATTTCATTAGACACCTGTCAACATGTGTCATTATTGTGGCTTAGTGTAAAAGGCGAAAGCGAAAGCGGAAGCGAAAGCGCAAGCGAAAGCGAAAATCAGTGTAAAAAGCGAAAACTATTCAGGTCGCATACTACTGAAATATGACCAATTAAAATTACATTATCTCAGGTATAAAGTTTAATGTGGAAAATTGTAACAGTGAGATCGTGTGAAATTACGTTGTTTAACGATGAAATGTCTCTTTAAAGTTATGGAACTGAGTATCCAGGTTGAAAATAGTACTGTAACGATAACAGGTAATACGATGTTTGAATTCTTAAACCACCTTTACCATTGCAGAGTACTCTGTACTATTGCGATTATATAAAGTTCACCAAAGAAACAAATTCATCGAAGAAAAAAAACTGTACTAAAAAAAATGACTTACAAGAGAGAAACCGTATCAAGCATGGCCTTCCATTTACTTTCTGTTTTAGTAATACGATGTAATGGCTTGATCACATTCCACATGGTGGTCACTTGATTGACCATCACACAGCGAAATTTGGCTATTGATAGCGTGCCAAAATACTCCTATTGTTTACTGGAGTAAAATGGAGAAACAACGAATATAGGCTCAGTCCATCAGTCTTACAAAGTCTGCGCCACACGTTCTTTACTGTGTTGGTGATTGCCCAAACAACAGGAAATGA
>JXSR01S000663.1:67183-87142 GCA_000969725.1 Ophiothrix spiculata | reverse complement strand
AGAATATTCTAAGCAAAATATTCTATACGATAGAGGAGTCTGTACCGGGCCTAATTCTTGTAACTTGAGTGGGTGCTATGGCAAAATGAACGGAAAGTCGCGATTTTCAAAATTGAGTTTATGGCATATTTTAATTCTCTATAATCTTAGCTTTTGAATGACATATAATATGTCATACTTTCTTTCTACAATTTTCATTTAGAGATCGAAATACAAGGCAGTCCACTCAAAATCTGCAAGTTAAAAATTGTCGCAAATCGATTTTAAAGTTATTGATTACTATAGTGAATAATAGCAAAACACGATCAATTACCCGTGAATAATTGCACTTCCCGGCATAATTGACCTTAAAAACGAGAGGTATAGATTAACACTTATGTATTAATACGTTTTATGATAAAAAAAACGAAATTTGATATTTTCACCATATTTTTACTTTAGCAGCCATTTATTCAAAATCTTCAATCGCGACTTTCCGCTCATTTTGCCAGAGCACCACTCAAATGATAAGAGGCTGCATTTACAGCTGGTTTGGGATGTATGGTCTCATTTATGACCATCCATCACAACCCTCCAGTAGTAAAGTTGGACCATGGTCAAATTTGTTTTATTTTACTGTGTGTCATTTCAAAATTATCATCATTCTACCATAAAAGTCACAATATTTAGTCGGCTTTACTGTAAATATCCGTTATTTGTATAAAAACAATATAAAAACAATATGAAAACAAAATCAGTATATGAGAAAGAGTTTGGTCACAATAATCGTACAAACAGCTTACGAGCAGTGTTTAGTCCGTTTAAAAGGACCACGAGCAGTGAGTAAAGCGAGCAGCGAGGGCGTCGCGTGGTCCTATTAGATGGACTAAATACTGCTCATTATTGTGACCAAGCTCTTAGCTCGTTAAACTGCTCAATTATAGATTCTTCGGAGTGTTATTTCTTCCTACGAAAACCTTCCTTCTTGCAATGTATGTAAACATTCTCAAGAGGAAGCATAAACAACAATGTTATGCGTTACTTAGATATTCTTGGAAACTGAGATGATTTATCATGCCTTTTCTGCTTTTTACCATCATGACCAGGAAGAAATTATGATTTGGGTATGCTTATTAGTTGGAAAGATAATGTTTTTTCTTAAAGCAAGTGACAACATAACCATTTCTAAAGGGCTGAACCAGAAGCCGCATCGCAAATAATTTGTTATTTGCAAATTTATTTACTTTAAAAAATCTAAATTTCTAATACATGCGGAGAACCTGCTTCAACATTATGTACATACCTTTAGGTCCAGAAGCGAAAAATTATATACCCTGTCTCCTTGAGAATCCAGTACAACATGACCAGTCATCCCTGCAGAGAAAGGGGAAAAGATTTATGAAGTGTATTTTAATGTGAACTGAAAGACAAAATATGCCTCAGATTGTGTAAATTGAATACACAAATAAGTGGTGCTCTGGCAAAATGAGCGGAAAGTCGTGATTGAAGGTTTTGAATAAATGGCTGCTTAAGTAAAAATATGTGACCCGTCATATCGAAAGGTACCTTAAGGTCGGCAAAATCAAAATTGATTTCTTGGTCTCATCTGAAAGATTATATTTTAAGCTTTAAGATGACACCTTGCTTTTGGTTATTGGATGTTTGATTACAAAGTTACATCCAAATTGGTAAAAGGTATCGGGCTGATTCCGAAAACTAAAGTTCTGAGAAAATCAAGTTTAAAGTTTCTGTACTGGTTAAACGTGAATGGAGAAAGGATTTTTATCTCGGTTTTTAAAACATTTGACTTGTGTTTTGGATGTTGGAACCTGATTTATATGATAGAATACACTTCAAAGGTAACGTTTCTGATGAAATTAGAAATTCGACCTTGGACGTGATTTTTGACTATGCTCAGCTTCAATGGCCTGTATCTCGTAATTTACTATGCCGGTATTAAGGTACCTTTCGATATGACGGGTCACATATGGTGAAAAGATCAATCCTGAATTGCAATATAAGGTGTGTATAGCCCATACTGAATTAATTTATCCTCAATACGAATTGGAACGCCTGAGCCTTCTCTCGTAAGCTCCTTTGGGAACGCTCAGGTGTTCCATCGGATCGAAAGGGTTAACCTATACCTCGCATTTTGAAGGTCAATTATGCCGGGAAGTGTTATTATTTACATTGTAATTGATCGCGTTTTGCTATTATACACTATGGTAATCTGTAACTTTAAAATCAATTTGCAACAATTTTTACTGCCAGATTTTGAGTGGACTGCCTTGTATTTGATCTCTAAATGAAAATTGTAGAAAGAAAATATGAAACATCATATATTATGCGAAAACTGAGATTAGAGAAAATTAAAATATGCCATAAACTCAATTTTGAAAATCGCAACTTTCTGCTCATTTTGCCAGAGCACCACTCAAATGTCAGGCATGTTGTGCCATCAGGTTTGCCATGTGTTTTTTCTGGTATATTTTTAGTTAAATTCTCCTTGCTTACACTTTTACACACTCAAATACATGTGAACAAATATGCATGGACTAAAATAAATTGACCTTTATATTATAATCAAAATTTAACACAAAAGGGGGTATTTTTTGGGTCAATTTATTTTAGTCAATTTACATTTGACCACATGTGAATGGGTAAGATTTTTCAAGTCACAAAGTACATGAAACTAAATCTGAGGTTTCAGGATGGCCGAGGATGGCAACTTAATTATTGAAAATAATGAAATGTGCTTTTTAAAAAATGAACCGACTAAAACTGAACCAAATTGACATTAAGTGTGTCACTATTAAATGAACCAAATTGGCAATCACTATAAATGACAATAATTGGCATAAAATGTCATGAAAAATGAAACTGACAATGAACCAATCTGACAACAATATGACATGAAAAATGAAGTAATATATCAATCACAAAAAATGAACTAAATTGACGTAAAAAATGTCATGAATATACATCAAAATAAAAATTACTAAAAATGAACAAAATTGATATAAAAAATGTCATAAAAAATGAACCAGATTGACAATCACAAAAAAAAAATATGTCACCAAAATGACAACCACTTTAACTGAAACATTTCAATAAAAATACTGGTTCTCGGAACCACACGATCCCCCTGGCCGATGCGATCAGAAAAATGGAAAGTTTAGGGAAATTTGACATCATATGACCTTTGACTGTCAGATGTGACCTTTGACCTCATCAACATAAGAGGGTTCTTATATTATATCCACAAATCAAGTTTGGTTCCAATCAGACTTCAACTTTTCAAATTAGGCCAAATTGACATTTTCAGCCTATTTTACAACTTGACCTCGAATGACCTTTGACCCTAGTATGTGACCTTTGACCTCATCAACATATTAGGATTCTTATATTATATCCATAAACCCAAGTTTGGTTCCAATCGAACTTCAACTTTTCAAATTAGGTCAAATTGACATTTTCAGCCTATTTTACAACTTGACCTCAAATGACCTTTGACCTTGGTATGTGACCTTTGACCTCACCCACAAATGTGGGTTCCCATGAAGCACCCATGACCCAAGTTTGGTTGAAATCTATCGAAGTATGCAGAAGTTAGAGGCAAATGTCAACCCTTTTCACAACAACAACGCGACCACGCAGACATCCACTACTATGCCATAATCCCCCTTCTACTTTTCAAGCCAGGGGGATAAAAATGAACCACACTGACAATCACTTAAAATGAACCAAACTAACATTAAATATGTCATAAAAATGAACCAAATTGACTATCATTAAAAATATACCAAATTAATATATAATATGTCACAAATATGAACCCAATTGACAATCGCTACAAATGACTTGAATTGACATAAAATGTGTCATTAAAAATGAACCATACTAACATAAAACATGTCATGAAACTTGAGCCAAATGGACAATCACTACAAAAAGAGACCATTAGATATAAAATCTCATGGAAATGAACCAAAATGACAATCAATAAAAATGAACCAAATATCATAGTGTGAGCCAGCTTTAAGCAGCACTCCAGTTGATAGTTGATATGTTGACTCAAGATGTCCAGAATTGTCAAAGCAACGATTAGCAATACTTTGTAGTCGGAACAGTGAAAATAGGATCTATTAAATAAAATCGCAGCCAGGATAATGGGGCCATTAAGCATTTTTATAATGCTTACAGCTAACGATGCACAAAGGAATGCCATTTGGTGGCTTTTTTTCAGTTGCTGCAAGTAGTTGACATTTTTGAGGACTTGTAAGCAAGTTATCACAAAATAAACTTTGATAATGAGTGATACCAGATCACTACTATGCAATCTTTTTGTTGTCCTGTTCGGTGATAGTAAGTTAGTTAGAGTAATAATCAAGTTGGTCTTTTGTAAGTATCTATACATCTTATAGTGCACAGGCATTTATGTTAAATTCTAAAAGAAAATTTTGATACTTTTAGCTCTATCGTTTCTGCTATTGAAACACATCATTTGAACATGGCAATAGGAAGACATCTTGAAGGCAAATATCTCAATGTTTAACTATTTAGTAGACAGAAAACATGATCAAATTAAACAGAAATCTCAGTAAACATATTGCTACTATAATAGTACAAGTGATTGGCCAGACGACGGTTTAAGACGTCATCAGTTGGTTGCATAAATGTCGCATGCGCTAATTAAATAGGGCATACCTGTCCAAATAAAGCGTCTTCTGACTTGATTTGTTTATCCATGCCAGGATTTGTTCAAACTGATACTATGTATTGATTTTAAAGGAAGGAAAACTTGAAGGGAAATTGTCTTTGTGCTGTTATCAACTATTCAAATTCTGCTCTAGATTCTGTTCTTTATTGAGTCTCAACGTATAGTATTTTCTTTCAAGATGCCATTTACATGTCTCAAGAAACATATCAATGTGGTTTTAAGAGGGTAGATGATTTAGGCCAGGGGTTCTCAACCAGTTCTTACATGAGCCAAATAAATAAGAAAATTGATATAGGCTATCATGCATAGTTTTTCAGTGTATATATTTCTTTGTTTTTTTGAGAGAGCAAAAGTATCAATCTGTATCAGTTAAAGCGCCAAATTTAGCTAAATTTGGCACATGCGCAGCTAGTTGGGAATCCCTTATTTAGGCACATGATGCCAATCACATATATTATTTTTACAAATAGTTTTTGGCCATTTATTTATGTCAGTTTCTATGAATCAATAAAATGTGGGTTTTTTTCCAGTAATACATAGAAATGGCTAAAAAACACATAATTTTGCTCACATTATAGTTTTGACTTACTGCAATTTTTACATTTCTATTATCACATTGAACTTTCTTTCTCACTTCAAAACAAACATGATTTTTATAGCAAATCAATGATCCAAGAAGCTCTTTGGTCATAAGTCTACAAGATAACGATCTTTACTAATGGTGCATGCTATCAGTGTCCCCTGTGTTGTGCCACAAGGACGGTATTCATCACGTCTTAAGTAAAGTGCAAATATTTGGTGAACAAACAACACGTGTGTTGCGTGGTGACCAATTAGTGCCTATCAAGACAAGACAATTACCAAACAATTAGTCCATAAAATCACTTTAGCTATATAGAAAATAGTCATTAGATATAAACAATATTGTCTTAAGATCAAGTGAAATTTCATATTTGAAATCAAAACAATTAATAGTACTTGGAGTAATAAATTTTGTAAAAACAATTATAAAAGGCAGCATGTTTTAAAATTCAATATTTTGAAAGGCCAAATCTGGATAAATTATAATCAGGTGATACTTGTGTATGATGGCTAAAAAAATTGATTGTCCTTACATGACCGGATGTATTTTTGGAAATAAGTTTACAGTACAAAAGAGTACCAACCATAATATTAGAAATTCCTGAGAAAAAGTTTTTGTTGTGTTTTGTTTTCAAAATTTCCTAAATTTTTAATTTCAAAGATAAGATATCATGACATGGATTTATACAGTAATGTTAGCTCATTATAAAAAGAAAAGAAATCCTGACAAACCGTTTGACCTTTTCAAATTCATCTACGGGCGATCAAACAAATTATTAATCTGCACCTTAATCTGTAACCATTGGCTTTCTATTGATTACTCCTTTTTATTGCTATCTACCGCTGATAGCACAAAACTTGATCAACTTTCCCCTTCTGACAGCATACAAGCACACAATTTTGCCATACAACAACACAGGGGTTAACTGCCATCTGGAATGCACTGGTTGCAAACAGTAGATCAGCTATCTTCTGTTGACAGCAAACATCATCAGCAACAGACAGCATTGTTATCTACTGATGACACCTAGTGGCGTAACTAGACTTTTCGAAATTAGGGGGAGAAAAGGGGCAGACATGTTTCAAGGGGACCCATGTACAAAGTCAAATTTCATTTGGGGGGCGAAAGGGGGCAAGGGTTTTGTCAGGGGGGCTCACACCCCCCACCTCCTGTCCTCTGCCCCCTCTGTTTACGTCACTGAAATTTGACACCTGAATTCATCAGCTATCTAGACATAATGACACACAATTTTATAAGCCGTCCATTGTTGATGGAACAACATTTCATCATTTCAATTCCAAAGTTTTGGACAGGGAGGACAGGGAGTATCCACGTCAGGTGCGGGAGGCCATTTACATCAAAAGGAAGAAACCCTTGCTCAACCGTGACCAAGGATTAGAATTGCCGTCCCTCTATAATGGACTGTTCTGACTGACCTCATCATAGGTCAGAAAAGGTCATCTATCCTCACAACATCACAAGATTTCTTCTGATGAGGACATGTGCTACATGTCGAAATATCAAATAGGTATGTTTCTTGTGCTGTAAGCCTGTTTAAACCTCTCAGTATGTTTATCTACCAGCACGTATGAACTTTCATTCGATCATTTCATCAGCTATCTTTTGCTGACAACAAGCATAATGACACACAATTTTATAAGCAATCCATTGCTGATGGAACATCATTTCATCAGCTATCTTCTTCTGATTCATACAACACCTTTCTCCATCAGTGTTTTGTGAAGTAAATGTAATGTAAGATTTTGTAAGTAGATAGATCTAGTAAGATATGAAATATACCCACTTTGTTCTAAACATGCTTATTGTCATACATAAACAGACTTGTGATCCATGCTGCAGAGATAAATTTCAATGTCATGAAATTTTAAATGTAATTTTCAAAGCATACTACTGAACTGATACAAGAATCCAAAGTTTATTGCTTTTAAACATCGCACTTTAGGGATCAACTTCTTGAAAATGGTAAACACAAAATTATATTTTTCCCATAACTTCATTATGATTGTTATATTATATTCGTTTACTCACTACATTGAATATACATTCAGTATAAATATAATAAAATTCCTCCTGATTATAACCTTAGCAATTACCACAATAATACTTCAGTCACATATTGCAAGAGAAATAAAAATGGCTTAAGCGGCGAACTTGGCCAAGCATCACCCCAGACTTTGCACGAGCATCTGTAGATACTCTTCAAATTTTCAGAGCTCGCTCACAACTAACTTCTTGTACATTCAGGATGAGTTTAAGAGCTGCAAGCTCTTGCTTTCCTACCCAATGACAACTCGCCCAATACTCGCGTGAGTCCCATCTGAGCGCCTGCCAGCTCACCAGGAACTTGCTCAAGGAGTGATCTTTCCCAAGACACCTGTAACAATTTTGAAAGCGCATCTACAAATGCTTGTGGTGTTTGCCAAGAATACAGATTCAGCAAATTTCTTTCAAAATATGACAGAAGCAAAGGGGTCCTCTCAAAATTCAGGCAAGCTCTCTGAACTCAATCAAAAAATCAATATTACAACCCAGCCAAGAACTCTTACTAAATGTGACCTAAGCATAAATGAATTATTTGCTTCATGCAAATTTACTCTGATGGTCAATATTGTTTTACAACTGAAGACTCATTCTAGGAAATGTCTGTTTTTTGATAGACACACAAATCCCTAGGCATAGAGAAGATGGATAAGAATATGAACATTTCAAGATCAGTTCGGGAAAGGTTGTAATTCCTTAAAGGAATTTTTCACTGTGCAGTAAAGGAATTCATTCACGTTAACTTTAAATCAATTTTTGGAGCAACCTATGGAAATCAGAGAACATTTTAAAGCATTTTCATATTGGATGGATCCTATTCTAAAAAGTTAGCTATGAAATTTTGAATTCTATAACAGAGCATATTATGTGGAAAATATTGCATTTTTTTCAAAAAACAGAAAAATATTGGCTTACAGAATTCAAAATTTCATAGCTAAATTTTTAGAATAGGTCCCATTCCAGATGAAAATACTTCCCCCATTGATATGGCAAAAAAGCATCAACATTTTCCCTACCAAACATTTGGTCGTGACGTCACCAAATATTTGCCATCGAATTTAAAGTATGAACGGGTAACAAACATTTGGTCCGATGTATATGGCAATTCAATAACATGTGCAATCTAGCGCGAAATTTTATTTGGTCTCAACTCGGTGTTAAAGTTATTTTGCTTGGAGTCACTCGTCATTTTGACATCACGACCAAAGGTTTTATATGTATTGTCGGTCACATCACATACTGTTCTATTTGACCAAAGACACATTTCGAGGAAATTGCATTTGAAAATTCTTACGTAGATTTTGTGTCATAAAATAGCCTTTGCACTTAATTTTTTATCTGACACTAATACTTTTTTAAAAGAGAAGACTTAAAAGTTTTTAATATGTTTAATTTTAAACAAAAATACTTCTTGTAAGTTGTAACCCTATTTAAAATAGTTTGGAACTTATAGATCTCTATGTGAATTGTTTTATTAACATTTAGCGATCTTTTAGTACAGCAATTGAATACGTCAAACTGCGATATTTGCTATAGATCTGAATGCGACGTTTAAATAGCGCACCAAATAGATCTGTATGTGATGTATTGTTTACACTCTACTTAAATAAGTTATTTTGGCAAATTATAGATCTTTACGTGAAACGTTAAATTTGAAAAATCAACAAATAAGACCAGAATGTTTTATTACTCATTTTCCAGGCAATGTTCATTTCTGAGACTTGGTAAATTTGAAAAACTCAATAATCTATCGCTACACTCACATTTTCTCAGAAAAAATAAGTAACTGAATGGCTATCAAAACAAAGTAGGGCTATCTGACACAATATGGCACTTAACTCTCAATATTCCACTTGGCCTTTTAGATATTGAATAATGGTCTTGTGATTTGCTGTACAGGCCCTATGTGAATTTATGATGGCTTTTAAGGAAGCATGGCATAGTATTCTAAGTTTTCCGTAAGTGAGTTAAATTAAGAAATGGACATTCCATTATCTAAATGCTTTTAGAAGTCATACATTACTTTCAGAAAAGTGAATTAAATGAACAATGAACATAAAATTCAATAAATTCGTAAAATTGATGAACAAAATGGCCAATTATAATAAAAAAATTGAATTTCTTCTCACTAACTTAAATTATATCACAATACATTGTCAATCATTTGTTATGTTATCACTTGTTGTGTAAATTATGGTTTGAACCTATAAAAGAGTAAAACCTGGACTGTTCGATCCATACTAACTGCATATTAAAAACTTTGGCCAGAATTTCAGCAGAAAAGATTTTTGCTATAGGCCTCACATGCACAATGCACACAGCAAAGAGAGATATTGATTCCCTGTTTGGTATTTACTTTGCTTATTCAAGTGTGGGTAAGCAAAAGAACACTACCGAAAAGTCAATAAGTAAAGGTCAACAAAAACCTGGGCTGAAAATTGGAGACAGAACGGTCCCTCTCATAGGTAGCTAAATTTACAACGTGTTCCCATTGACCAATGAGGGTAAATTTTATATGGATATCTTCATAAATTATCGCAGAACAAAAATATCTCCGAGATGGGTCGATACAGGCAAATTCCCTCCAGTGCTGTTGAATTTAATGAACCTACTTTCTGAAAAACATCGCGAATATGTGTGTGGATCGTGCATTTGCAGTACAAAACTACGGAAAATACAACGTTTTGAGGTGTTTTTGGAACAAAATTTACAATGTGTTCTGGGTTTAGATTACTGACAAAACCTATATCATTTCAATAAGAAACTTTTACAGATTAGAATCCACGCCGGGATGGTATTAAATCCCCGGGGGGGTACTTACATTGACGGAAGGTACGGGTATGTGCCGCCCTCGAGACCCCCTTTTCAAGCCTCCTCTTCCGCTCCCCAAGATGCTCTTTTCAAGATTACCCCAGTTCCGAAGACCCCATTTTCAAAGAAAATTATTCAAAAATGTATTTTATCATGTTTTCAAGCTAATTTTGAGCGATTTTTAGCTCAATAGTCGTATTTTTATGGAAAAAAATCAGTTCCTGAGACCTAAATTCGGGAAAAAAATCAGTTCCATAGACCCTCTTTTTGAACAAAATCCGTTCTGCAAGACCCTATGTTCGATATCGCGGATCTCACATACCTACCAATTTTTTTTTCGAGTACCCCCCCCCCGGGATTAAATCATACTAATATTTTATGTTGCAGTATTAAATGTTATGTGCCGTGCATTTTGCCCATTGAAGATTGCACAGGAAAAACAGTGAGAGTGTGTGTAATGAGCAAATGCGACTAAGTTTTTCATATGAAATTCGACCTTTTGAAAAATAATACTTTAGGGAGAAATATGTGATAAATTGTGTTCTTGTGTGACAGACAGGTGGTAAAAAAGCTGAGAATAGTAACAAGATGCCAAAAACTGACTGAAAATTGAAAGAAAACGATGAAATTATGACTCTCAGTTGAAGGCATTAAAAACTGAAATCTGCTTAAAGCAATACTATAAGATTTTGATTAAAAATGTTTTATAGTAAAAACATCATAAAATGGAGGAATGTGACTATCTAAAAGCGTTTTCAAATGTATTTTGTGAAAAAAAATGTTTTCCACCAAAAAATGTATAAAAAGCACATGCATGCTTTCCTATATTTATTCACGTGGAATTAAATTTGGGATTCGAATTTAATTCAACAAATGGCCATAACAGAAAAAGTAAGCATCTTTGAGCCATATCGTTTGGAGGATATTCATATCTACCAAAACCAAACCCAATAAACCCAAAAAATCAAAAGTTATGGGTGACATGGGGCGATTCATTTTTAACACTGTATAGTATTGCTTTAAAAGCTGAACTCTCACACTGTTTGTGTAAACATTAAACATTTTCCTGAAATTAAAGTACTAACTCTTGTACATTTACACCTATCAGTGCCATCAAAACTGATGATGGATGAAGTTCCATTATTGCAGATATGTTCAAAATGATGTGTGTTTCTTATTTTGACTGATAAGGAGGAATAGCCAAATTAAACGACGTTTTAATGAATGACTTGTGAAAGACCTTATATTGTTGTATGAGATTAATAAAAAGTATGACAATGTCATTTCAGACTCCGGTCATGCGATGATACTCTTGTAGTTAGTGTGTAAGCTCCAGCTTAATTCAGTCTTTCAGCTACATTCAAAATGTTATTTTTGTCTGTGTTCTAACAGTTCGTCGCTGTTCTAACATACCGGCACAAAATGCTGTTTTGAGAAAATCAGTGTATTAAACATGTAAAAATTTATTGTGTAATTTTAGCATGTGCTTGTCATATTTTTTAGCATTTATGTGAATAACCATGTTTTCAAGATTATTGCATTCATTAATTCGAATAAAATTACAGTTAAAGTTATGTGCCGGTTTGTCTGAACATCACAAGATAGTCTTTCGTTATGTGCCACACATATCATAAGGAAATACATAACGTTATGTGCCAATGCAAAATCAGTAGTTTTGCATGTGTTCAGACATACCGACACAAGAGTAAACAAAAGAATAACAAAAGAAATTTTATAAGGAAATACTTAAGGACTTATGTGCCATACGAAATGGACAGTTAGTGTTCAGACATACCAGCACATAACTTTTTAAACAAATGCGTAACAAAGGAGATAGGTCATAATTTTCAATGGGTAATATTTTCACAAAATTTAAATAGTGTGATTTATATCATTTAAAGGTGCAATTCATGATTTTGATATGACAAAAACCTCACCTGTTTTCTAGCTAATTAAGAAGAAGAGCACATCATAAATATATCAATCAATCAATCAATGATACAAGTACTTGCATGATAACATGCATTCCCCATGAAGGAGTTTATACGTACAGGGGACCCACGGCTTTACGTGACTGTCCGACCACGGAGCAAGTAGAGTAAAGTTTCTTGCTCAAGGAAACAAGGAGACGAAAACCGCCCGGCCCGGGGCTCGAACCCACAATCTCTGGATTACGAGACCCGTGCTCTAACCGCTCGGCCACGCTCCCCTATATAATGAAAATTTCACTTGATTCTGACCATTCGTTTCCAAGTTACAAGCTTTTCAGCATTTTGAAAATCCCCCATAGGCTACTGTGTTGTAATTACTGTCGGGGCCCCGACAATAATTAGAAAATGACACATTTTCTCATTTTTCTCAAAAATGCAAGCACATATGAAAGAATGGTTTGGGGATCGTAACATATACCAGTTGACGATTCTTACAAGCTAAAAAACTCGGATTTGATATAGGTGACCTTGAGGGTGAAAAGTGGATCATGAATTGCCCCTTTAACTATGTGTATTGTCTTTTTTGATTATTGGAGGAAAACGAACATGTTTTATAGATTCAGAAATCAGTCTTAACTCATTTTGTCAAAAATACCTCTTGTGCCTGCATGTCAGAACAGCGATGAATCTATCACAGAATTCTACCTCAACTCATTAATTGATAGTTTTAATAATTGTCAGTGTCCGAATTGCCTTGCCTTAGAAATAGTTCTGGAATCAATTGTTTAACCCAAAATGGAGAACTTATTTTAAGAACAATTTTAGGAAAAGAATGAGCTGAATTTGAAACTTGTCTCTATAGTTAAGCACCTACCTTCAAATGTTATGTTGCTGTAGAGAGTACCCTCCCCTGACGTTTCATTCAATGACAAGGCATACAGCCAAACAGCATCATACAAAAATGCTGACATGATGCTCACTGGCTCCTACAACAGATATACAAAAGAAGAAAGGGTCAAAACATAGTCAGCCTTCAAACAAAATTTTCGCAACCAATCATTTGGTCGTGACGTCACCAAATATTTGCAATCAAATTTAAAGTATGAACCAGTAACAAACATTTGAGGCAATGTATATAGCAATTCAACACACGCGCGAGATTTTATTTAGTCTCAACTCGGTGTTGAAGTTATTTTATTTGGAGTCAATCGTCATTTGGACGTCACGATTTGTTTGTAGGCCGACTATGTTTTGACGCAAACACATGAGCACAACTTAGTAGTCATTTGGCAATGTCACTTCTTTGGTTTCTCCCGTATCCTTCATCCCCAAATTTGGGGGTTTTTTTTAGCATTTAAGTTAGCTCAACCGGTAAGGCGCTCGTTTGCGGTGCGGAAGGTCCCGAGTTCGAACCCCGCTGGTGCAAAAGGTTGATTGTGCTTGAAATTCTCTTGGACAAGGAACTAACTGCTAATTGTCTTGTAGAAACCCGTACGAAACTTGGGGAGATGATCCGGGCAGCGATGGTGCGTATGAGGGCTGATCAAGGTTCAGCGCCCCTAGACATTTCCGCAGAACCTGAAATGATGCTTGGTGTGGAATGGAGCTTACTTGGGCCACAGTGATCAGCGAACACCTGTAAAGTGTGCAGAGGGCGAGTGGAATTACAAAATCTGGGAGGCATAGCGTACTATAATTCCCCTGTATTTTTTTTTCGTGACTCCTATTCTATTAAAATCAATTCAAAATTAATATGTACCTTCTCAACTCCAAACATCTGTAAAGTTTGTAAACTTCATTTTGCACTACAGGTGAAATACATGCTTAGGTCGTAATTTGGTTAAAGTTATTAGCCACAATTCCACATGGATATGAAAATTTATAAAAACATCCTTGAATCAAGGAAAAGCATGATAGAATCAAAATAAACAAATACAACTTTATTATTTGTTCTTAAAAAGATGATTTTCCACCCAATTTGTTCCTTAGCAAACTGTTGACATTGTTTCTTTTTTACTAAATTTTCAATTTCAGAATGTGTGTTTGTCATTTTAAAATGACTTTATTCAAGTTTAGAAATTTAAAATACATGCAGATACAAGATATCTTTACCAAAATTGGTTTGATAAATGCATAACAGTTTTAATTTTGATTTAATTTATTTCTAGAAACTTATCACTGAATATCTCATTTGCCAGCGAATGACTTATTATATGCTCCAATTTTTGCCTACTTCGCAAAGATAGAGAATATATCTGAACTACTGGCAGGCTGTACTGATATTTGTAAGTTCTTTCTATACATATCAAAAAAGTATGTTCCATAGCAAGTCTACTTTGAAAAACACGATAGTGGCTAATGCCTTTAAATTGATTTTTCTTTGCAGATTAATAATATTCATGATTCAAAGCACCTGCAAAGTTTTATTTCAAAAACTAAACTGAAGTATGAAATTACGGCCTAATAATGGATTTCGGCCTAAGTCCCTAAAAACCTAATATAATCGCCTTTTTTCTGCCTAAATACCAACAAAATTTGCATATTTTGCGCCAAAATTTTCAGAGAAAATTACTAGCCACCCTTACCACCACTCCACTAACTTGCATCGCTATATGCCCTACCAGTTCCAAGAAACGAGACCGTATGGACGGAAGGAAGGATGGACAGACAACCAGAAAACATAATGCCTCTGGCGGAGGCATAAAAATCTACATCTTAGAAGGACTGTCAATATGAAAAGACTGTGTCTTAAAAATGGTTTTTGAATACGTATTGGCCATCATGCTTTGCTTTCACTAACTACTCACAGAATTGTCTGTACAGACAATCTCATACGAAGCAATGCATGATGGGTACAACACGGTAGTTTTTCGCTTGAAGTGACTATGATCCTTTAGAACGGACATGTATTTTACTCATTTTCTTACAGACACAAAATGTTGCAATGTAAAAATTAAAATTTTGCTATGTTTCTAGGCTACCCACGCGCACAAATGTTATTAGGTTATACACAAAAACATGAAATACGTAAGTAGCTGATTGTGGTCTTACACTATTCTTTGAGTAACCTTGGCATCTTTCGTATTTCTAAATAAATCTGATTAGCCCTAATTATTGTGATTTCCAGGTTGTATGTATAAATGTAATTACTACGATTGATGGAAGTTTGGGTTAATCTAGATTGAATAAGACTAAATCAAATCATGCACATGTTGATGATATCCCTGGATGATACCAATTTTTATTATACAGTGGAAGAGTTAAGTTTGGGTTATCAGGATTTTGTGTTATCCAACTGATTTTACATAGGAAGTCAATACTTGGGACCCAACAAACATTTTGTATCAGGGTTTTTGTGTTAAAGGTACATAGTCCGATTTTTCACATTTTAGTTTTCACTGTCAAATGAAAGATCACCACTTAATATGTTTCAATGTCAAATTTCAGTTAAATCGGAGCAACCGTTTTGATTTTATAAGCAATTTTGTATTTTCCACTTGCCTATACTTTACTGCGTCGGTAATACTATGGTTACCATTATTTAGCACATTTTCACTTATATCTCCGAAACGCAACATATTTCAGCCGTAAAATTCCACATTGGTAATGAGAAAAATATGAGGAATATTTTGGTACCAAAATCTCAGAAAGTTTGAAAAAATACTGACCCAATCGGACAGGGCTCCCTTAACAGATTTTGTGTTGACGAGGTTCCACTGTATCTATACAATTTAGATTTTTATGTCATTGGTCACATACAATAAATTGTTATGTCACTGCTCTAAATCTGAATAGGGTGTTGCTAGAAAGTGTAACTGAAGTTTTAAAAACTGCTAACATTATTTCATGGCAAATGGGAGGGTGATGTACCCCCGGGGGGGGGGGGGTACTCAACTTTGGATTTGGTAGGGATGTGCGGCCCCGATATCTGAAACCCTAGTCTAGGGAACGGAAGATTGACTCTGAAAAGGGGGTCTAGAGAACTGAAGGGATCAAAAAATGACCCTTCAGAACTAGTTTTTTGGGCAAAATTTGGGCTCTGAAAGCAAAAATTTTCGAAATTTTGCTTGAAATGGGGGTCTTGGGAAGTAAATTTCGAAAAATGAGGCTAGGGAACTGAAATTTTTTGAAAAATAAGGCTTGCGAACTAAGGGTTGTGCTTGAAATGGGGGTCTAGGGAGCGGCAGACAGGGCGTGAAAAGGGGGTCTTGAGGGCGGCACATACCCGTATCATCTTTCTATGTCAGTGCCCCCCCCGGGGATGTACCGAATCCCCTCTAAATCAAAGGATTCTTCTTTGGTGTGAAGATATTCAGGTGTTTTCTGTGAATCTAACAAATGAGCAGATGATATTCATTACTGGGTAATGTTTTTGATTTTTTGGTAAAAACAGTGTTACACTTATAATAAAATAAGGGAATTCTGGCATAATAAACATTGACCAAACAAATCACCATTTTCTGATGTAAGATGTTGCTTCATATCTTTATTCATAATTATGGATTTAGAAAAGGGATATACATCCAACCAAACCCTAGAGAGAGTCTGGAGTGATAAAGACATCTCACTCTCCACCAAATTACGGCTTGTTAATACACTTTTCAACCCGGTACTTCTGTATGGCTCTGAAATCTGGACCATCAAAAAAAAAATGACATGAAGAAGTTGGAAGCATTTGAGATGCAATGCTACAGAAATATCCTTAATATCAGCTGGAAGGATAAGCTCCGGAATGAAGAAGTTCTGTCAAGAATCTCCTCCTGCCACTTTCAACCAAAAAGGATCCTAGCTCGTATCACTGTCTCACAGCTGACATGGTTTGGTCACTTGTGTAGAATGAACAACATCTGCCTACCCAAACGCATTCTTATGGAAACTGTCACTGGCACAAACAGACAGGGAAGACCAAGGAAGAGATGGGAAGATGACATCATTGTTGGCACCACCTTCCACAAGGCATATTTGGAAGCGCAAGATGGGAATAGATGGTCTGAATTTGTTCGAGGAGCAAACGTCGTATGGGACATGGTGCATAGATAGATAGATAGATATATAGAAACCCTAGCCTTTGACCCTATAACCCAAGCTCTAACCCTAATTCACTTACTAATCCTATCCTAGCAGGCTTTTGGTTAGTTTATTAATACTTACTATTTCTAAATACAATACTCACATGTACTTCTTTGGGGTTTTGAGGCAAGGTTCCATTGGCATAAGGCAACTCAGCAAAAGCTTCAGCGACATCATCTAGGAAGGAATCCAGGTGACTAGCATTGGGAAATCTACAAAACACAGAAAGGAAGGGTAAAATAGTAGGAAATTGTGGATTGGAAGTTATTTGATATGAATGTCCTGAAACAATGCAATCAAAGTTGTAAGCCTCACATAAGAAAAGTCCTTTCCATGTAGCTACATCAAGTCTCCATTGAGCAGTGATTTGGCGTTGCATGAATGGACATTTGTGGACTAAAGGCCGAACCATGGTCACGACCAAATGTTTGGTAGGAAAAATTTTGTTTGGAGGCCGACTATGGTTCAGCCTTTATGGACTATATTACTCTAAACTTGAAATACAAAACAATTAATACGCATTAAGCATAACCATTCTCGTAATCAATTTTGTCCGTGCACCTGCAGAAAGTGGGTGTGTGTGTTTTTCAATCTATTTGTGTACACACATGAATGCAGTACATGCTTCATTAGAAAAAAAGTTAAGAACAAAAGTACATGGTTGCCCTTAGTTTATCATAATTCTTCATTTTGAACTGTTTTTACTCAAATCTATTTTTAACCAAATCTTATAGTATTGCTTTAAAAAGGGTTTAAGCTTTGGCTCATTGCATAGGGTTATGTGATAAGTTGGAAACAAGTCTTATTGGGTCCTTTTAGTTCACTCACGGTTTTAAGTATTTCTGCAAAAAACGTTCAAAAACCTTGTTTTTTATATTAAAGGACCTAGAATCATCAAAGATTCATATTAGTATAGTAACTTATCTTTTCAATATGTATAAATCGATGTTTCTTTTAATATTTGACCATCCGTTGCTATAAAAATGGCTCATTTCATGGACCAATTAAACACCACAAGTACAAATCTCATTACTATGTAACTAATTAATTTTTCATTACCTTGTAACAGGATAGAATATTTTTAGGTTGTAAGTTTTGAAACAAATGTGCAGAAATGTATAAACTCAATTTTTTATGTTCAAACAAAAGTTAGTAATATACATTACATCATTTACATGCCATATTTTCAAATGCAATGAATGCAATTCCGGAATAGTTAATTTGATAATTATACAATATAGACTCTGTCCAAAATGATGAAAATCGGATAAACGCCTTTTGAGATATGGCTGAATTGTGCTGAAATATTTTAGAGCGGCAATGTATGCTTTATAAGTTTCCATGTAGTAAAGGTTTACATAATCAGTCACATGTACTTACACCATGTATTATTTTAATTGAAACAGGGTTCAGAAAGAAAATATTAAAATACTAATCAATACAATTTAATAATTGATGGAGTATATTATCACATATTTTCTTAACAAATGTCAGATATGGATAAAGTGCAAGTTTTCAATTCTCCATCCTTAACATCATACTATTGAACTTTTCTGTATCATTATCATTATTAATATGTTTAATTTGAAGTAAATGCAATTATTCTGTCAGTGAGTCCTATGTATGGCATAGTACTATAATACTAGAAGTTATCTTATTTGACATTTTCCCAATTTTCCCCCGGCGTTTGCACATTTCTTCCAAATTTTTCCCAGCAACAAATCCTTTTTCGTACACCCAAATTTTTTTTTAAAAACGGACAAGCCAAAAAAAAAAGGGTTAAGGTTTTAAGCGATGTTTGCACATTTTGACACAATTTTCTGCTTTTCCCCAAATTTTATTTTTATTTTTTCTTGTTTATTTTAAGGTCAATTAAAATAAAGCAGCATATTGTAAGTGTTAGTCTAAAACACTCCAGGATTAATACACATATAATTAAATGTCAGGTTCTTCCAATTTTTTACTCAACAAATTTAAAACAGATTTAACACTAAGTAAGCCTCTGTACAGATAACAAAATATCGTCATGTGAGTGCAAGAATGTCGTATCTGCAATAGCTGACTTTTGTCAATAATTTGGATTGCACACTGTGTATCTCCAGTCTTGGGTCAGTGGCTCGTGAAATGGTTCAAGTGACGGTGTCACCTGAAGAACCATTTCAAGGGCCACTGACATATGGCAGTGAGGTATTTTTCACATTCTAGTGACTAGGTGTTAAATAAATGTAACTTAAGGCAGCTATTGCAGATATGACTTTCTTGCACTCACATGGCAATATGTTCTTATCAAATCTGCTATGAAAATTCTATGTTCTGCATAACCATAAAAAACGACTACATAAAATTGATCATGGTAAAAAGTCATAAACAGATGTTGAGAGACATGGAAATAGTAATGTTTCAGGACAGTTATTTCTCAAAAGACTGGTAGTCCTTAAAGCAATACTACTCCCCCCCCCCTGTCACCCATGACTTTTGAATTTTTTAGCTTATTGGGTTTGTTTTGGTAGATATTAATACCCTCCAAATGATTTGGCTTAAAGATGCTTACTTTTTCTGTTATGGCCATTTGTTGAATTAAAATCGGGATCCCAAATTTAATTCCACATGTATTAGTATACGAAAGCATGCATATGCTTTTTATCCATTTTTCGGCAGCAAAGCAATTTTTCCACAAAATACACTTGAAAAAGCTTTTAGATAGTCACCTTTCTTCATTTTATGCTGTTTTTACTATAAACTATTTTTGATCAAAATCTTATAGTATTGCATTAATCATCCACATGTATTAGTACAGGGAATCT
>JXSR01S000663.1:40808-51933 GCA_000969725.1 Ophiothrix spiculata | reverse complement strand
CCTGCTGGTACATTAAATAGATATAACTCAATTTCTTTCTCATACACCAATGACTGATATCATTTCTATTGAAATTTAATGCATTTTAGTCAATTTTGGAGTCAATTTTGAAAAGCGCCCTCATTTGACGAAAAACGACTCTACAATTTTGCCAACAAGTTGTAATAGACAGCTTATGGTACAAAGTAACTGATAAAAGTGAAAAATCACTTTTGGCACAACTATTGAAGTAGGTCTAAAAAGACTACAAATGCCCCCTGAGTAATAATGGTACGGGCGCATCTCACTGAATAATTGCTTCGTTGCATTTTTTAGGGTTCTCACCTCCAGATCTGAGAGAGTCACTGCTTGGAGTGACTCTTCGGGTCAATCGAAAAGATTGACAATTCAATCTACCAAGAGCGAAAATCACTCTATTTCAGTCATACAAGTAAAATTTAACACTTGAAAATTGAATTTGCTGTCTGCAAAGAGTGACATTTCAATCTTTTTGGAGTGAAAGTTTCAATCTTATTACCGATTGTTCCCTCAAAACAATCTGCCTCGATTTAATTATATAAGTCAATGTAAATTTACATACACCTATATGTAATTCAATCGAGGCAGATTGTGCTGAGGGAACAATCGGTGAAAAGATTGACATTTTCACTCCAAAAAGATTGAAATTGACACCCTTTGCAGACAGCAAATTCACTCTTTTAAGTTTGAAATACTTGTATGACTAAAAAAGAGTGATTCGATTGACCCGAAGAGTGCACGATTGACTTTTTCAATCTCCAGACTTTAGAGAGTATGTCCTTATGTGTAAGGAAAATTTAAGAGCTATGTCCATCAAAATTTTAAAAAAAGGATGCATTAACAAGAATCCAAGCACCAAAGTTTGTTGGTGACAATATTGTACACAGGCATGTCTTGGGGAATATCCTTTATATTAGCAACTCATCAAGTCCTGGTGCTTTATTGTTTTTCATTTCCTGGAGTGCTTTTTCTACTTCACGAGATGTGATGTTTGTAGCTCTTAGTTTTTTAGTGCTGTTATTCTATAGTCTCTTGTCTCTTTGCATCTGTCTGTCTGCGAATTGTGCAGTTCTTAGTAAAATCTGAACATGTTTTCAGAATTACTTCCCAATTTAAAGTTGTTGAGCCATTTCTTTCACAGTTTTCGAAATCTGACCTTCAAGTTTCGACTCCTTTTGTCGCTTCAAAAAGGTACCTTTTCCCATTTGAAGTATGTCTTGAATCTGTTTCTCCCTCCTCTTTCCATTTCTTTATTTCTCAATATTTGATTGTTCAAACTTAAAGATTAATTTTCTCGTATAGCAGAGCTATATTTTCACCAACAAATGATTTATATATCTTTAAGTTACCATTTCGTTTGATGAACAGACTGACCAAATTAAAAAAGTTAAATGACTTATAGTGTTATGTCAAGAGTGATAAGTTGGAATTTTTATAAGGAGAGAAATACATAATGGAAGAAATTCTGACAGCATCTAAATCATGCTGTCCTACATGTGCTATGCTATCCGGACAATTGTCATGTGCGACCTTTACTTTAAAGATTATTCGATAAACAAATGTTTACCACTGGAGATTGAGATAAGACTTTTCAATCCAGATTTTTTAACATCATTTCTTACATGAAAAGGTTCGCATGCGTCAAACGTTAGATCATTTGATAATTCTTTAACGTCAACAAAGAAACCCAAATATAAAATATGCAATTTGATAATCGTTAACAATAAACACGCTAAAAATGATCGCGTCATATCGTTAACAATCACTATCTTTAAAAGTCTTTTAAAGTATGTGGTAAATTTCATCTTTTTTATCTAAAATAATGATAATAAACAAGCAGAGCTAATTTTAGGTAAACTTAGATTTATGATTGGCAATAATGTTCAAACGCTTTATTAAGTCCCAACATTTTTCTACCATTTTGAAAAGAAATGTCCAAATTTGCGAATTTCTGAAATTTTTAAAAAGAAAACCCATCAAAATATCTCATTTTGCGGAGAAAAAGGACCGATTGGAATACCAGAAAGCCTGATTTGCGGTACGTCCCCATAACCCCTTTTGTACTTATTGCTTACAAGATTTTAATACCGCAGCATTACTATTTTTAGAGTTATCCACAAAGATATAGACACCTGTGTCTCTGTCCGAAACGCATTTATTCAATTTCAACCTTTTCCCATTTTTCATGAACTGATCGTGTAGAATCAGACTGATGAACTAAATGAATTTGGTACAACAACTCTTTATAATAAATCTGTTAATGAAAAATTCCCTTGAAACCATATTAAGATAAAGTGCTCAACCAAATAAAGGGAGCTTCATATAATAAGGTAATATATGGACTTAAAACATCCTGCTATTCCATCACTGTCCATGTTTGACACAGATCTGTCAAATATGGAATAGCAGGATGTTTTAAAAGTCCATATAACCTTATTATGCAAAAAAAAGGGATACATACGAGTACATTCCGTACATTCAGAATGAGTTCTTGATTTGAACCTGTCAATCAAACTGTTACGCGAAAGTTGAAGAACACTGAAATATAAAATAAGCAGATTCATTTTGGTTTGTCATATTAACATTGATTCTTTAGCAGTAAAAACTACAAATTTGTTTTGAATTTTCGAAAAAAAACACCACATTGCTTCTATGTTTATAAAATAACTATCATTAATAATTAGTAATAATACATTAACACCTTGATTTTGTACAATATGAAATCGGTGGAACAGTTGTGACAAGTTTGCAAATAATGTACTAAAAATAGTAAGCAATTTGCTTCAACTATTTTGTTTAATTTTGAATTTTGAATAAATGTTTATGACATAGGTATCAATCTTCGTGATCTTTGTTGATAATTCAAAAAACAATAATGCTGTTTATATTAAAATTTTACGGCCATCTAGCTAAATGGATGTATTATAATTTTGGCAAAGCTTATGTTCTCCAACTGTTATATAGTTTTACATGTAACCATTTTATGGGACAAATTGCAGACATAAAAAACTTAATGACATTGCGTTGATTTTTATGACGTTGATTGAAGACTTTTTTTTGAATGCTGCATAAATGGTATCTTTTCATATTCAGTTAAATAGACATAGAGTATTAGGCATTTTTTGATATTTTAAAGCATATTTGAGTTGATGAAACTTACCATGTGAAACCGACAAGACATCTTGAAGTATTTCCGTTGCATAGTCTAAAGTAAGTGGCTGTTTATATTCATAAAATCTAGAAATATAAACATTATTTGAATCAAGGTGCTTGTAAACATAGGAAGCCAACATTTCCCAAGTATTTCCACCAGGGAATATAATGGAGGCTGAATTCCATCCAAAATGGTGCATTGTTTGTGGTGCAATTCCACCAAGGCTAGAAAAAGGTGCGTAAGTTCTTGCAAGATATTTGTACTCATCATTTGTTCTTTTCATTTCGGCACAAAACCAAGCTAAAGTGGGTTTTTGCCAATATGCCGTCAAGTCGGCCACACTTCGACATGGCGAAGAACATGGCGGGGCAATATAAGATGATATTTTGTCATTTGTATATAATTCAACAATTGACCCACTTGCTTGCTTGGAGTCACAATCAGAGTTTTTATACAAAAAGTCCATCCGGCTCTCATCATCATCATCAGTTAGTCCTGCAGCATATACATCATCAATTGCAAGACTTATGGCACCCAATGTCCTGGATGCCCAAAATGGATACGCCTCTGGTGACGAAGTGTTCCAAGGACTAAGAACTCCGAGCAAGTAACTTATTGCAGCAGAAGATGGTTGCAGAAATAGGAAGACACAAAACGTGAGATATGACGTGACGATAGTCGTAAAGAATGGAATCTTTAGCATAGCCAAAGTATTTGCATGTCTTTTCATCAGACAGTGCAGCGTTTGTCCCATTCTAATATCATAACACTGTAGTTTTCGGAAAAAATCATTTCTGCTAAATACAAATTATTGGATTTATTGAATGACGGCAGACACGCGATGGTGACACATGACTCTATGTAATTGTATTCTGTTGAATGTATATAGTCACAATCTATTTGTCCTGAGTTCCGCTATCGGATAAGGCTCTGACATTTGAATAAGACCTGCTTCTTATCGTGTTATAGCATAAAATCTTGCAAGTGTTGCTATAGCTTAAAGTCCGGTAAGTGAAGTTTACTAATTGTCTTTAACATCCTCTTCATAACTCCTTATGCGTATATACCGGTAACGTCAGTAACATCCACGTGCCTGCCAATTATGAACGAATTAATCGCAGTAATTCCATATATATTTCTTCATTTTATTAGATATTGGCAGATATAACAATGATTAATGCTGAATAAAACTTAATTAGCATCAACTCATTACAACTTGCTGACAAAGCTGGTTTTGTTTCAGGGCATAATGCGTTATTGCGTTAAGAAATTGAAGAATTTCCCGTAGTAATGAAACCGCCTTGAATGGTGTCGTTATCTGAACGCAGTTATCACAGACGACTGCCCGCTCGCCCAGCAACCAGTCAGATGTGCTATCTTTTGTCTCTAAGTGACAGCAGACGCCAATCATACCACATCGAATGTTTCTTAAATGCCATATTCAATAACAATGTCTTTACTGCCAGTTTTTATAAAATTTTCATCATAAAAAGATGACTGCTTGCATGCTCAGATGTTTGTACTGATTTGTCGACCAAACTGCCGATTGCTTAGTGTGGTTGCATGATGAGTCTTAGTGTAAAGTGTTTCGAGACATAATGTGCCTAAGCAAGCCACAGAGTAAAGTGTTAAGATTTTTATATGTGCAGTGTGAGATTTGTATAATGCAAAGGTCTAAATAAAGGTGTCAGCATGAACGTATTATTTTTATGTTCGAAAGGAAGCGGTAGATAGTCAATTGTGATATTAAAATGGGCACTTCTTTAAACTTATCTAAAAATAAATGCTATACGTATAATAATGAAACCATGATTTAAGATTATCCACGTTTTACAGTTTGGTTCCTGCAAATAGTCAGAGAAAATTAATCTTTATCTTTACCTGTATGACATATGGTGGATGCTAACGAGGGTCCTATGCTTGCAAAATTCACCTGATATTTCCGTAGGATATGTAAATGTTTCATTTCTTCTTCTTCTTCCCATACTGTGCATAACCTTTTTTGTAACAAATTTCTCAGAACATTTATTGATATTTGTTTTTGGACGGATGATAGAATTTAATACTTTCCAGGTATTTCGCATGTTATTTTTTTCTGGTTTAATAAGTTACTAAAGTAATTAAGCTTTGCGAAACGTTGAAGAGGATTTGATTTATTTCTACATTTTTTGTATTTTTCAACATTAATGTCAGTTGGTTTCTTAATAGACATTCGGTATAATTTGTTTTTTTCTCTTTGTACTCTTCATTAAAGCAAAAGTTATCCATGGTAATTTAGGTTTGTTCTTTTTCGGATAAATGCGTTTTATTTTACATTTGTCATAAAGCTCGTTAAATTTGTTCATTAAGTTAGAGTAAGAAACGTTTACATCGACGGATTACATACAGAAGTCCAATCTACTTTATCAAGTTCTTTTTTTAAATTCTCTACATTAGCACTAGTAAGTTCGCGAACTTTAATTTCACATTTGTCATTCTTTGTTCTAAAAACACTCAAATTTGTTTCAACAAAAATTGGAAAATGACCACTTATATCGTTTATAACAATACCTGAAGTTTGATATGCTTTAGAATTGGTAAAAATATTGTCAATAAATTTGGCTTAGTTATGCTCGGATAAAATGAATGGGATATTAGGATATCGATAAAATCGTTGGTATGAGAATGGATGTCTTCGTTAAGTAAGTTAAGATAAACTATATTTTGGTATTTTGTCACGTGTGTAAGCAACGTATCAAAAAACTCGTTGAAATCAGTTAAATGTTGACCAGGTGGACGATACATAATTCCGAAAAAAATATTTATGGAAGCAGGTTTTTCAATTTCAATAAACAATGTCTCTACAAAGGCTGGGTTTTTTAACTGATTGAGATCATCTCGAACCTGATATTTTATGTTATCTTTAATGTAAAGGCATACGCCACCACCCCGTTTCTTTTCCCGATTTTTGAATTCTAAGTTATATTCATTCAACGTGAAGTAATCTAGGGGTTTATCTTGAAGCCAAGTTTCATCTAGCCCAACAATATCAAAATTCACATTGGACAAATATGAAAAGTCTCTAAAAGAATCGAAATCCTTGTCCAAACTCAAAATGTTCCAATTAAGCATTGATATGTCATGAACGCTTTTAGATTGTTCTTGGAATTGATTAAGATTTGCTTCGGTGAAGCAAGAACTGTCACTGTTACTTTCTTTCCCACTGAGATCAGTCAAAATACAGTAGGATCAAACGATAAATTCTGAAGATTGAAAAAGTCAATCGTGCTTGGAGTGACCCGAAGAGTCACTCAAAGCACGATTGACTTTTTCAATTTTCAGAATTTAGAGAGTATGTCCTTATGTGTAAGGTAAATTTAAGGGTTTTGTCCATCAATTTAAAAGAAGGATGCATTAGTGGATTAACAGTACAGCTCGCTTGTTAAGAATCCAAACACCAAAATTTGTTGGTGACAATATTGTACACAAGCATGTCTCGGAGAATATCCTTTGGCAACTCATCAAGTCCTGGTGCTTTATTGTTTTTCATTTCCTTATTCTATAGTCTCTTGTGTCTTTGCATCCGCGAATTGTGCAGTTCTTGGTAAAATCTGAACATGTTTTCAGAATTTCTTACCAATTTGAAGTTGTTACGCCATTTTTTCACAGTTTTCGAAATCTGACCTTCAAGTTTCGACTCCTTTGGTTGATATCTTGGGGACCTTTTACCATTTGAAGTAGGCCTTGGTCTTGGATCTGTTTATCCCTCCTCTTTCCATTTCTCTATTTCTCAATATTCGATTGTGCAAGCTTAAAGATTAATTTTTTCGTAGTAGAGCTATATTTTTCACCAACAAATGGTTTACATCTTTAAGTTACCATTTCGTTTGATGAACAGACTGACCAAATTAAAAAAGTTAAAAAGTGTTATGTCAAGAGTGATAACTTTGTATTTTTATAAGGAGCGAAATACATAATGGAAGAAATTCTGACAGCATCTCAGACATGCTGTCCTGCATGTGCTATGCTATCCGGGCTTTTGTCATGGGCGACCTTTACTTTAAGGATTATTCGATAAACAAATGTTTGCCACTGTAGATTGAGATAAGATTTTCAATCCAGATTTTTTAACATCATTTCTTACATGAAAAGGTTCGCATGCGTCAAACGTTAGATCATTTGATAATTCTTTAACGACAACAAAGAAACCCAAATATAAAATATGCAATTTGATAATCGTTAGCAATAAACACGCTTAAAATGATCGCATGATATCGTTAACAATCACTACCTTTAAAGTATGTGGTAAATTTCATCTTTTTGATCTAAAATAATGATAATAAACAAGCAGAGCTAATTTTAGGTAAATTTAGATTTATGATTGGCAATAATGTTCAAACACTATATTTAGTCCCCGGGGGGTTCTCAAATTTGGTTTGGGTAGGGACGTGCCTCTGGGAAATTTGGAAAGCCACCCATCCAAATACCAATCTTTAAGAAAAATTGACCCATTCACTTACCAAATTTAAATCAAAAATCTCATTTTTTTTCTGTCCGAATTTGCTCTATTTTGGCAATTTTTTTTTACATTTTACATTTTGAGAAGAAATGTTTAAATTTGCGAATTTCTGAAATTTTTTAAAAGAAAACCCATCAAAATACCTCATTTTGCGGAGAAAAAGGACCGATTGAAATACCAGAAAGCCTGATTTTGTTACCCGAATTTGCGGCACGTCCCCATAACCCCTTTTGTACTTATTGCTTACAAAATTTTAATACCGCAGCATTATTTTTTTAGGGTTATCCATAAAAGATTTAGACACTTGTGTCTCTGTCCGACACGCATTTATTCAATTTCAACAAAATATTAAGCATGGTATGTCATGTCATTAAATGTCATGACCAACCTTTTCCTATTTTTCATGAGCTGATCGTGTAGAATCAGACTTTATTTTACATGAATTTGGTACAACAATTCTTCATAAATAATCATTTAAACCTCTTTATAGTATATCTGTTGATGAAAAGTTCACTTGAAAACATACAAAAGATAAAGTGCTCAATCAAATAAAGGGAGCTTCATACAGTACGGTTATCGGTTATATGGACTTAAAACATCCTGCTATTCCATGTTTGACACAGATCTGTCAAACATGGAATAGCAGGATGTTTTAAGTCCATGTAACCTTATTGTGCAAAAAAAAGGATACATACGAGTACATTCCGTACATTCAGAATGAGTTCTTTATATTGAATCTGTCAATCAAACTGTTGAAACTTTAAGAATACTGAAATCTAAAATAAGCATATTCATTTTGTTTTTCAAGAGTAACTTTGATTCTTTAACGGTAAAAACTTCAAATTTGTTTGAATTTTTGGAAAAAAAACACCCACCAGCACATTGCTTCTATGTTTATAAAATAACTATCATTAATAATAATTGATAATAATACCTTAACACCTTGATTTTGTACAAGTCGGTGGAACACTTCTGAAAAGTGTGCATGCTTATACTATTTTGTTTAATTTTGAACAAATATGCATTTATAACATATAGGTATCAATTTACATGATCTTTGTTGATAATTCAAAAAAATAATAATGATGTTTATATTAAAATTTTACGGTCATCTAGAAGAGGGATGTATTATAATTTTGGCAAAGCTTATGTTCTCCAACTATAGTTTTACATGTAACCATTTTATGGGACAAATTGCAGACATAACAAAATTAATGACATTGCGTTGTTTTTTATGACATTGATTGAAGACTTTTTTCTGAATGCTACATAAATGGTATCTTTTCATTAAATAGACATACCACGCGAGTCAAAAAAACTGCAATAATTAGATGGAAGCCATATTGTAAGAATAAAAGTAATTTCGAACAAATAATATTAATTTCTAAATAGGTCATGGATTAAGCTTTCAAAGGGTGGAAGAATGGTTAATATTGATAAAGGAGTTGCAAAGATATCAATATTTGAATGATATGGTATGAAAACAGTTCTGTCCAAATGAGCATGCCTCGTCAAACGAGTAAGTACCAATATTGGAGAGAATTTCTTGCCAACATCTCTTGAATAATAGCACAAAACCGATTACCTTGCTCCAGTGATCTGAAGGTTACCTCCTCTTAATCTATTAATTTACAAAGAAAAGAAAATTTAGGCGGTATTTTTAAGTGCAAAACGACATGTGTCTGTCTTAGAAGGGAGGGCTTATCAATCAGTCATTGTTCAAAATGTCTCAAGATCAGATCACCAACGAGCAACGTGCGTGCTCTTATGTTGAGGTTTATTTTACAACCAAATCTCATGAAGTGTCAAACGGATATTCCGGGTTGCATTCACCCAATCGCGTGTACCATGTGCATCCACCATCTAATAACATAATTCAAAAGAACAGGAACAGTCCATAACCTAAATAAAGAGAGATCTGGAAGACCGCGAACGGCAAGAAGCAGGATAAATTTCGACCGCGTTTGTCAGACATTGTCAAGGGATCCAGAAGTGAGCTCGCGCAGAAATCCCCCGCCAAATGTGTCCCAGTCTACGTTCAATCGAATATTGAATTTTCAGGGCCATCAAGCTCAAACGGCCCTTTTCAAGAAAACCGAAAACAAAAGAGAAAAAGATAATGCCAGAATTGTTTCCTCCATAAATAAAACATGCACGACAGTTGGACAGAACCGTTTTTATACCGTCCTATTCAAATAAGTGTATCTCTTAGACGCCTTTATCAATTTTCTCCATTCTTTCACCATTTTAAAGGTCAATCTATGATCTATTTAGATATATACATTTTATGTTCATGATATATCTTGTTCTTAAAATATGGCTTTCATTTAACTATTGCAGTTTTTTTGACTCACTCGGTAGAGTATTAGGCATTTTTTGATATTTTAAAAGTATTTGGTAAATTTCATCTTTTTGATCTAAAATAGTGATAATAAACAAGCAGAGCTAATTTTAGGTAAACTTAGATTTATGATTGGCAATAATGTTCAAACGCTATATTTAGTTCCACGAGGTGGGGGGGTACTCAAATTTGGTTTGGGTAGGGACGTGCCTCTGGGAAATTTGGAAAGCCACCCATCTAAATACCAATTTTAAAGAAAAATTGACCCATCCATATACCAAATTTAATGAAAAATCTCATTTTTCCTGTCCAAATTTGCTCTATTTGGCAAAATTTTCTAACATTTTATTGCGAATTTCTGAAATTTTTAAAAGAAAACCCATCAAAAATATCTCATTTTGCGGAGAAAAAGGACCGATTGAAATACCAGAAAGCCTGATTTCTACCCCTTTTGTACTTATTGCTTACAAGATTTTAATACCGCAGCATTATTATTTTTAGAGTTATCCACAAAGATATAGACACCTGTGTCTCTGTCCGAAACGCATTTATTCAATTTCAACCTTTTTCCCATTTTTCATGAACAGATCGTGTAGAATCAGACTGATGAACTAAATGAATTTGGTACAACAACTCTTTATGATATATCTGTTAATGAAAAATTCCCTTGAAACCATATTAAGCATGTTAAGATAAAGTGCTCAACTTAATAAAGGGAGCTTCATATAATAAGGTAATATATGGACTTAAAACATCCTGCTATTCCATCACTGTCCATGTTTGGCACAGATCTGTCAAATCTGGAATAGCAGGATGTTTTAAAAGTCCATATAACCTTATTGTGCAAAAAAAGGGATACATACGAGTACATTCCGTACATTCAGAATGAGTTCTTTATTTGAACCTGTCAATCAAACTGTAACGCGAAAGTTGAAGAACACTGAAATATAAAATAAGCAGATTCATTTTGTTTTGTCATAGTAACATTGATTCTTTAGCAGTAAAAACTACAAATTTGTTTTGAATTTTCGAAAAAAAACCACCACATTGCTTCTATGTTTATAAAATAACTATCATTAATAATTAATAATAATACATTAACACCTTAATTTTG